>JAINRI010000572.1:0-42930 GCA_025413485.1 Ficus microcarpa | reverse complement strand
AAAGAAAAAACATGGTTTGCAAAACAACAACAGAGAAAATGATTAAGAGCATAGAAAATACCAAAGATGTTACAGATTTTGCATCGAAATATTTAGTGACTTGTCTACCGACGTGCCGTGCAAGTTCAAAGGTCTTCTTATGTGTGACGGCCCGTACTTAAATGGTCATAAATGACCATCACTACTTAACTTAAAACTTGATATGTTTCATAACCGGTTATTAGATCCCCAAAATATTTTTTTTTGTTTTGTTTTGTTTTTTTTTTCCTGAAGTTACTAAACTAAAACTTAATAAAACATAATTGTAAAAGTTTAAGAAAACACTTCTAGTAGTTCATCAATAATAATAATAAAGTTGCAAATCCAAAGTACTTAGTTTAGTCCATACGCTTAGCAGAGTTCTAACCATAATTTAAAAACTAAACTTCAAATAACTTTCAAATGACTGTAAGCATTTTGTGAAATCTTTTGTGGGTGGTATCCAGTCCCCAATGCACTTTCACATATCACTCCATCCACATTGCTAGTCGAAGGACATTTTCTGGTCATAGGGCATTTGCTAATTGGATTACCTACGTTGGGAACTAAAAACGTGTGAGATTAAAGTCAGTAAGTGCAGACATAAATCCTAAAATGCATAAATGAAGATGCATGACAATTTATGTTTATCCTTTTATTTTTAACTTATTATTCTTGGTATACTTATTATTAATATACTTATGGGCCCTTGTATACATATCTGGTGCGTGCGATGATATTTGGGGAAGATGGGAGAGCGACCCAACCACCAACACCAGGGTCATACTTAAAATCATTCGTGAAGACCTCTCTCTGATGGGGTTGGTACGACACGTTTTAATCTTTTACTTATTACTCAATCACGAGTCATTAATTTATAGAATGAACACGACATGTGACATGTCTCATAAAACGTGTAATTAAACATGAAATAATAGCAACGTAGCATAACTAAACAATTTGGCTCAACCTCTTTGTCTTTTCAGTGTCTAATTTAGACCGACACACAATGGTTAAAGTGAATTTTTAAAATTATTCTTTATTTTTAACAAGTGTCTTGTGGAACTTCTTGCTTGTAGTTAATAATTAATTATTTTCAAGATTAATTAGTAATTATATCTTTTTTTATTTACATATTTTAGTCCTTAAGGAAAATATTTTTTTTTTCATAAATTGGTTACTTAATTATTACATTCCTTACTTGAGGATTGATATGATATTAAACCTTAACTTACTCATATTTAAATCATATTTACTAAATTAATTATTAATTAACTTGATTAATAATTAATCAAGTAACATTATTAATTAATAATTAATTAACTAACATTTGTAATTATAAAAATTATCAATTCATAATTAATTAATTATTAATTAGTGAAACAATAATTATTTAATATTAATTTGTTGATAATTAACTAAGTATTAATTAGTTGATATATATATATCAAATCATTTTCTCTTGAATTTTCTTGAAATAATTAATTATTATTAAAAGGATTAAATGATTAAATCATTACTTATTTTATCCATTCATATCTATTCTAATTTTGTCTTTAGTTGGACTCATTGGGTGACCATGGGTAACCAAGGTTACCATCCACCCATTGGGTCTCTCTAGTTTTCATGAAAATTAAATTAGGCCTATGTGACCCATTATTCTGCTTTAATTTCATTAGTCTATTAATTAAGATTTTGTCTTTCATTCCACCATCAGGTCAATAAGGTCCATCTGAGGTTGACACCTCCCAAGGCCCTAATACCATGTTATCAGTATTAAAAACTGTCCAAAAAGGTCTATTATACCTTATTTACATTTTCAACTACACTTACCTAAATTCTTTACATTTAAGTCCCTTACTTGTCTTTTAATGGCCCAATCTTAAACCAAAATTTAATCATATTAATTACCGAACTTAATTGGCTTAGCACACTGTATTTAAATTAGGAAAAACACTACGTTCATGTTTGGTTTTCCAATTTTACAATTTGACCCCCTTTTTAATTATTTTAGCATTTTAGCCCCTAAAATGGATTAACTTATTCCCATCAAGCATTCCAGAAAATTATTCACTTGAGCAACCCTTAAAGATACCTCTTATAGATTCTAAACTCAATAACAATAATTTCCATAAATTTCACTTTTTATCGTTAAACTTTTTATATTTACATTTTGACCCCTAAAGGGTATGTTGCGTCATTTTATGTCCATTTATCATGAAATTTAACATATAGCATATTTTAGTCCCTTAGTCTCGACTGTGAAGTCTCAAACTCAACCGACATTTCTAGCCTTATGAAAATACCATTTTACTGTCCGAGGGCAAAAAAGTAATTTTCCCCACTTAATAATTGTTGAGCAGAGGTTACGTTATTTGATAGCTTATGCTGAGAGAAACATTCTGTCTTTGATGAGTTTAGTGAAATTCTCACTAAAATATATATCATTTTCATATTTATTTTGTATTATGCCAAAAAAGCTATTTTCATGTGGACGTGAACTTCAACTTCATTCTATCATTATTTGAGCGTTAAAAATCCTTTCTTCATATTCCAAGCTGTTAACATAGAATATTCACAGAAAATAAGCATGTCATACCCAAATATTTTCATGCCATAACATATATTCCACACAACATAATCAAGAAACTTATGAAAATCATATTCTCATCAAAACTTTACATTTTGTGATAAGTTAAACCATTTTAATCCCACGAAAACATGTCACAATAATAGGAATAAGACCATTGTTTTTATTATATCTTCATGCCAAGATTTTTATTTTCTTCAAAACTTTTTAAAACTTGCTAGTTTGTGGAAAAACATATACCTTGGTGTTGTTGATGGATTTTGTGGCTCTTTTGAGGGCTTGGAGGCTTTATTGAACTCTTGTGATGAGGATTCTAAAAGTTGGAAAATAACCATACTTCATCACAAGTTTAAAAACTAAAACTTTAATCATGGAAGTTACTAGTAAACTAGTGTTTTACCTTGAAAACCGATGAGATGACGATCTTCTCTTGAAGCTTAATGATATGGAAGTTAAGAGAGAGATTATGGAAGAGATTTCTTGGTGTTTTTGCTTGCCAAAATTCGGACTCAAGGTGTAAAGGAAGAGAAAACGTTTTCTTTTAATGAAAAAGATTGTGGAGAAGCAAAAGTGGTATTCATACAACCACACTCCTTTTATAAGCACTTAAAATAGGGTTTAAAACTTTAAAAATAATTATTTTTAAGATTACTATTATCAGCTGAAGCTGGTTATAAGAAAGGATAAGTTTTTCACATTTTCTAGGCTCAATTTATTACAATTCAGATGATTGTTCATTTTCCCAAGACAATTAATATTGAGGAGTGGATTAAAGTTTTGTTTTTTTATTTATTTATTGGGAGTGCTTACTGGTAATCTCCAAACCAAAAGATTCTCCATCAATTAATCTATTTACTTTATTTCCCTTTTTCTTTATTTTATTAATTAATTAATTTATTCTTTCGGCTGATGCCACACAGCCAGCCTTTTCCGGCTTTCCTTTGGCCGTGGGCTTTCAGCCAACAGTTGGGCCTAATGGGCCTGAGTTTGTGTTGTTTCCGTGTATGGCATTATCATGCCATACACATACACACATATATGTACACATTATTGCATTTCATTTTTTTATTATTAGTATTATTATTTAATGAAAATAAAAACTTGGCACAACCATTTCTTTTATCTTATTTATCTCATTTTATCACAAAAAACTTTGTGATCACATAACACACATGAAAAATTATAGAAATTTCTAGAATAAATGGGTAGTTCATCCAACTTAATTTCCCATGATCCTCTTGTACTATCATTACATAAAAACTTTGTTAAAGTTATAATTTATATTGTCAATTAAAATTGGAGAATTAAATCATAAATTTTTGAAATGTTACAAAAATATGTATACAGACATACAGAACTATAGTAGGAAATCACAAATACCTCCCGGCTAAGATAAAAAGAAAGGGACAATTGCAAGTCTTCTGGTCCAAAAATACGTGTTTTAATTCATTAGTACTCAAATTAAAATATAACGATTTCAATCAATATTTCCTTTAGAAACACATGTTTAGAGGCTTAAAACCATGGCGATGCCTTGCTTTCCAAACTTTGTTAATATTTTTTATGATCTCGGTACTACTATTTAGGAATTGACATTGCTGGTGTGGAGTAAGCAATCTGTGTGCAATTTTGTGAGTGGTAATTGAGGGAAGGGAATGAAAATTGTTCCTTCTGAAGCTTAATTTTAACTGCTCTTCTTCTGTTACCCCATCTCCAACTAACCAAATCTATCCATAAATATTAATCTTGATTGAAAAATCATTTCCAATTTTTGTTAGAACACCTTTAAAAAATGTTTCGACTGTAGGTTTATTTGTGATTATATTTTGATTCTATTTCTCTCTGTAAATGCTAAAGTATTAACGTTAGAATACAAACAACTTTTTTCCTCTCTAGTTGTTACGTCATCAATAATCTCAAATTACGTAATTTTATTCATAAATAATCTCTTTGTAAATGGAGCGGAGGAGCTAAATCCCCCGCTCAATTTTATGAAATGGAAGAAAAAATAAAGAAAAAGAAAGACTGGAAAAATTGATAATCTACATTCATAAAAGCCACTCTATATTACAAGGACTGGAAAAATTATGCAGAAAAAAAAAAAAAAAAAAAGATGACCCCTTTACAAAAATTTATATTGAGTGAGATATGTTACGTGTGTGAGATGGCCACAAAAAATAAGTTATCTAAACTACATAAAAAATTCAAAATGGCATGTTTGGTGTGTATATTTTATCAATTAACCCATTACATATGTATACATATTACAGTACAAGAAATGGACATGAAACATCTGCATATGCTAAGCGCGCACATAGACAATGTACTTCTTGGGTGGTTGATAATGTGGTTACAAGAGTAGTCTAGTAGTAATTTTACGTCTAATTTTACAATAAGGTTTTGAATTAGAATCTCTTACCCCCAAGTCATAAGAAAAAACAAGAAACAGAAAAAACAACAAAAACAGAACAAAACAAAAAACCAGAACATAGGGACTTCCTACATACTTTTAACAAGAGAATACTAAGATAAGATAATGATATCTTCAGAGCCACGACCTAATCCAAGGCACAGCAGCAGTTGCACCAGATCATCATCACTACTAATGCACCTTCCTGTACAGCAGCAAAATGAAAAAAAAAAAAAACAAAAAAAAAACAAAAAAAAAACAAAAACTAAATGAAAAAAAGATTATTATGTCGCCAATCAGGTTTGGTTCTAAAACTAAAACAAGTAATCAAATAGCTAGAGAAATATTACCTTTCTTTTCTACAGGCACCATTTTCCTCTTCTTCCTAGTTTCTTCTCTGGCCACTTAAGGGAGCGATTGATATATGCCGCGGTTCTCTTCCAAATATTTTCAAAAACCAGGAATCAACTCTTCTGGTGAAAACGACCATGTATCCGATAGACATTCCGATCACCACTCCACTTGCATATCCCATCATCACCGCCTTCCGATTAATCATTCCATCATCATTAACATCATCACCATCATCACCTTGATATTGTTGGGCCTCGTTAATATTGCTGCATGGTTTAGTCAGAGGACATCCATATAATCCTGGGTTTCCATCGTATGAATCACTGTTGAACGTGTTGAATTGGTTTCCAGTAGGTATTGGTCCTACCAATTTGTTATGAGAAAGGTTTAAGAATTCAAGTTGCGTCAACTCTACTGCAGAGGAATCCGCCCAACTAGCATATTTAAGGAGAGATCTAACCATTCAAGATTAGTCAGATTGCTCAGCGATGTGGGAATTGGACCGATCAGTTTATTTTGAGAAAAGTTCAGCCCTTTCAGCATCTTGAGCTTCCCAATCGACTCCGGAATACTTCCTTCGAAACAATTTCTTGAGAAATCAATTGTCGTGAAGATGGTTATAATCCTTTCCAGTTCAAAAGTGAAACCTTTCATTGTCACTGCCACAGAATCTTGGTAATACAAAGCTCCTCCTATGTATGCCAAGTTCCCATCTGTGTATCCTTCCGCCATAGCCGTGAAACTCGAGAAATATTTTGTGGGCAAAAGACCATTCGAACTCGTTGTAGGAGAGGTCAATGATTCTCAGCTTTCTGAAAGGAGACTTCACTTTAGGATCACCTATGGAGCCATGGAATTTGTTAGATCTTAGGATAAGAACTTGTAGCATTGGAACGGTTTCCAACCAGTGGGGAAATGTGTCCTTTATCTTGTTATTGCCGACATCCAAAACTTCCAAGATTTGACAGTTGCGCAAAGATCATGGCAGTCGTCCTTCTAGTTGATTGCCATTAAGGTGCAAACTCGTCAGTTGAGTTGTGTTTGTGAACATGTCAGGAATCACGCCATTAAACATATTCATCTTCAGATCCAACACCGAGAGAGAACGATGATTTCCGATGCATGAAGGAATCTTTCCATGGAAAGCATTATTAGACAAATCAAGGAATTCGAGCATACTCAAATTGCAAAACAGAGTTGGTATCTCTCCAGTTAGTTCGATTGTTCGAGACAAAAAAACCGACCAGAGAAGGCGGAAGGAGTGGGAGATGGCCTTGAAGAATGTTGGAGAGAAGGCTTCTCCATGGAATTTGCTCCATACGTGTCAAAAAGTTGTGAGAGAGATTCAGATAAATCAATGAACTTCCTTCCCCATTTCCCAGCCATTGAGGAACTCTGTTTTGAAGTTGGTTGTTGAAAAGGTCTAGGTATTTTAGTCTTTCTAAGCTTCTAAGAAAATTTGGGAACACCTTAATATTGCATGAAGCCAAACCCAAGTATCCAAGCTGGGGCAAGGGAGTGTTAGTAGCATGTCTATCTGAACTCAATGAGAAACTGTTGAAAGAAAGGAAAAGATAGTTGAGATTTTTCAACTTTGAGAACTTGTTTAACTCCAAGATACCACTAAAATTATTGAATGAAAGATCCAAATGGTCAAAAAGATTTTGTTGTTGAAAGACCGAGTTTGGTATCTGGCCGTATGGAGTTTGTTGTGACTCAACCAAGGAGTCCCTCCAAAGAGTTTGAGATTTGAATTCTTGAAGACAGCCCGTGAAACGATTATTGTCCTGGAGGGATAAGAACAACAGAGATGGAAGGGAAAATATCCAAGAAGGTATAGAACCGGTAAGGAAGTTACCAGATAAGGAGAGAAATGTTAAATTCAATGGAACAAGGATTTGACTTGAGTTAGTACTATCAATTTCTGGAAGCTGACCAACAAAACTGTTGTCAGAGAGGTCTAAACTAGTGAGTTGTGATGATAGAGTGAGGTTAATTGGTCAGTTGTGGGTATGATCCTTGAAAACTGCAATTGGAAAGAGACAATCTCTCCAAAGACTTGGCACTTTTCATCAGATATTGTAAATCTATAGATATTTTAGTGCGGGAAAGACTCAATATCCGTGAGTGAACTGCTCCAATTAAAGGTAGGCAAAGAACCAACAAGATCAAAGTTGTAACCTAGGTAGAGCTCTCGGAGGTTTGGTAGGCGAAAAATGTTCTCCGGGAAATTCCCCCGCAACTGACATGACGAAATGTAAAGTCCCTCCAGAGATGAAGATATATTCATCAAGGAGACAAGAGGCACCGTGGACATGTCACTGCTGGACAGGCTGAGTTCTCTCAAGTTGGTTAAGTTCATAGCAAGTGCTTTGAACGCAGCTGCTCCTATTCTGAGTTCGGCATTGTCAGAAAGGAAAGACTATGGAGATGGCGGAGGGAGAAAAGGCTGCTGTTGGGGTGAATAATGCCCTTAAGCCTGCTGCAATCCAAGTCAAGGCCGATCACGTGCCCCGTAAGATTGTCACACGTGACTCCATCCCATTCGCAACAATTTGTGTTCTTGTTCCAAGAGGAGCATCGTCGAATAGATGAGTTCCGTTTTCGTATGTAAACATATAACAGGTGGCAAGAGAGGGATCAACAACGGAGAAAGAGCTCCTAAGTTGGAGCAAAGCAGAGTGCTCGTCAGGAGGGCACTGTGCGGAGAAGAAAAGGAAGGAAATGGTGAGAAAAGGAATATAAAGAGGAGAAGTAGAAACAGAAGGGAGAAGGACATTGAAGCCATATCTTCTTGGCAGCTAAAATGGTGATAATTGTATGCAAATGCCAGCTATATGCTGGTATTTAACTCTATCAAGTCATCTCTAGGTCTTCGCAAGACGACAAACTCCTCTCAAGTCTTTTATTATAATAATAATTATTATTATCATTTATTATTTTAACTTAAAAAGATGTCCTGTGTTTTCTGTCCAACAAATAAAATCAAATCTAATTATCAAACATCTAGCCTATCCTCCACTTGACACGTTTCCCATTTGGTTCTGCTTTTTCCTTTTTCCTTTTCCTTTTCCTTTTCTTTTTCTTTTTCTTTTTTGTTGTTTACTGATCTAGCCTCCATACCTTCACTTGACACGTCGCCTCAGTCAAATGTTAATTGTTTCTTTTGGTTACTGTCCCTATTTGACTTTTATAACTTCCTTTCCATTTTTTTTTTCTTCCCCTAGTATAAACACAATTTTCTTTCTAATACTTTTGTTAATGTAATACATTTAAAACATTGTACATAACTATCTTTAAATCATTATGCAGATAATAATATTTTTGGTAAACATTTTAATTTTATTTGAGATATTCTATAGAGGATTTATGATATGATAATACTATGTTTGGAAAAAAGTTCTATATATTAATTTTATAAGCTATAATTGCTATGCGGAGAATTTTAACCTAGTACTCTTTTAATTAAAAATTTTGAGAGCTTATAACAAAAAAAACTTAATCTACTGCAAATTAAAACTTTTGATGGCGAATATTATTAATTTATTCAAATTATATCCTCATATTGGATTTTGACTTTTTAAAATGCGTTTATGGGTGTTTGGTGAATGAGTTCCTAGTTTAAGATTTTTAAGTTTCAATAGTAATGGTTACTTCCCATTTGAAAAACATATGTCTATCTTTAAATCAGACAAAAAAATGTTTTGATCAAAATGAAAGACAAAAACCATATATATAAAAATAAACGTAAGTTTAGTTTAATTACTAAAGTGCTATCACTGCAGTTAACAATATTATAATAAACATTTTTCATATGTTTAAAATATGTGAAATTGAGTTAAGTTATCTTTTGTTAGTTGATCTCTATAAATAGCTCAACAAATTTAATATATATATATATATATCTTTGCTTTTTTTTGAAACCTTAGCCAATTTTATATATATTTGCAATAGCAATAATTATTTGAAACCTTAGCGTCCTCTCTCTCTCTATGACAAATAAGTTGAGTACTGACATGAAGATCAAGTCAATATATAAGTTTCTCTCAACATCAATAGAACTCTTTATTTATTTTTTTAAAATTTATTTCTTTCCTGCTCTAGTATGTTTGTTAATTTACGTACAATCTCTCTGTTAAAACTAAAATTTAGAACGAGTATACATGTCTTATCACAGCAATATTACGAAGACTACAGGCAATTCCTGCCGTGGCCTTTGTGGTTATTTTTATTTTAAACTCTGCATAAGGTTATCAAAAACATATACCATGTATTTTGGATATTCTCAAAATTATAACTTTGAATATCATTCTCATATCAAATTTATAACTTCTCTCGACCAGATATGTATTAGGAGGTATAAAGTGAATAAGATGATTAGCAATTTCATGATATATTTTAAAAGATAAAGTCATCATTTAAATGGTTCAAATTATCAACATTTGATCTACAGAAGTAACAAGAATTTGATATCAAATTGAATCTAAAGTACAATATTGAGAACAAAGAATTATATTTTTATATTTATATGCTTCATAATTTTTTATTTGCTCAAAATACAAGGTCTAAAATTGAAAATATCCCAAAAAATTCAAAAAACTAATTTCTTTTAATGGAGGCGTAATTAAGAAAAAAATTAGTGCCAATCTATTGATTTTAATTCTTTCTGTCAGCAATCTAAAGACATAAACAAAGAACGTATATTATGTGTATGTACAAAAAGTAATAAATAGAATATAAACGAATAAAATTGACAGAATGAAAAAAAAAATTTTAAGTACTCGTTTGGTACATTAGTTCATTTCCGTTCAAACTAAAATTTTTTTTGTCTTTTCCCAAAAAGTTTTTTGTCTTTTCTGAAAATTCAAAAAAATTTACTATTACAACTAAAATATTTCAACTCAAACTAGCGAACCAAACGGGCCCTAAGATATTTTTCCAGCATCATTGCGAAGCTCCAGGAAAGATACAAAGTGGACTCTATTTTTCTTCGTCTTCCACTTATATATATATAACTACATATATATAAACACACAAATACTTGTACATTTAACCATATCGTCACTTCATGTCATGATGACTTAGACTTTGGTTGGGAAAAAAGATAACATGAATTTAAACAATAACAGCCAGAAGTAAGGCATGTTTCACATTTTGTCCCAGAGTCTTTGGTCTTTGTACATATTTTTCTCATCTCATGTCTTGATTAGATAATATTTTAAAGCATTAAATTTATATTGGATCAAACACCATGAATGAGTCCTTCATTAGTATAGTACAAAATTTGACGAAAAATCAACATATAGGCTGTGGTCAATCCATTAATTGCACTGAGATAACTTTCAATTATATAGATAATTATACCAATTGATTCCCCTTTTATAGCTTCCAATGAGATACTTTTCATTTAATGTGGAGAAATACTTTGTATATAAACAGCGAACGTGATTACTTGCTCTAATCACCAAATTCAATCAGCAATCGACAGCCAAATTCTTTCTTTCTTTCTTTCGTTGTTTTTTTTATTTTTATTTTTATTTTTTTATTTTTATTTTTTTCAGATATATATAATAATAAACAGCTGAAGGACCCTTGAAAAAGAAAAAATCAACTAATGGCCATCACTTGTTTTCACATAAATATCCTACACCAAACTATACAAACCAATTGTCAAAAAACTAAGTAAACCAGGTATTTTTAGCTATCTTAGTAGTAGAAAAAGAACAACAACGATAAGCGACATAAATTTCGGAGAGTGACAATAAGAAGGTAAGAAGACATTATTGATCAAAAAGATAAGAATTTTGGAAAATGACGGGTAGTATCACGAAAAACCATATGTAAGATACAAGTGACAACATTTTAAGAGGACTCTTCTTTAATATGACGGAATTAAATACGGATCTCATAAATAGTGGACCTCGCCAGATGAGATCACTTGCGAGTTGAATTTTATTTTCCAAATTTCACTCTTTCAAAAAAAAAAAAAAATGAAGAAAAAATTTTCCAAATTTCAAACAACAACAACCAACTATTACTATTTTAATTATCTCCTTTAGTACGTCATCATATAATTAATTACTTGTAATAAATTATAACTTCTTAGAATATATACTTAGCCTCTATTTGGTGTTACATCTATATGCATTTTTATAGTTTATAGGAAATGGTCCGACATGGTATTACATAATTTGGAAAGGCTAAACCGTGTATAGAATCGACAATAAAACCACGGTATACAAGGTAAAGAGTTAAATCAAATGAGTCAAAGTCTTTGCAACACGACAAACAAATATTGAGTATATGCCAGTTTATAAATCACCATTAACTTAGCTTTTCTTTCTTTTTTTTTTTTTTTCCCCTCAAAATGATTTAGTTGTACTATCAACTTATTCTGGTCCACAACTTAAAATTTTTCAACTTCTACCTGGATTTATTTCAGACTCTAGCAATATTTAGTAATAATTAATCCTAAAGTAATTTGGAATTGAAAGAAATAACATATTATGGTTTGCAAAAACAACATTGATTAAAAAAAAAATTTATGATGTCCCGTATTTCAAACCGTTGAAAACGTGATAATTACTTGTTTTGACTAATTATAGTTGATCTTACTTGTGTTTTAAAATTGGACAAATTTTTTTTTTTTTTTGTACGTAAGATTTGTTTTACTTTGTGATAATTTTAAAACACACTTACGAAAACATAGTTTGGAAAATTTTAAAATACCTATATACATGTAATACATTCATAAAATTCTCATAATATTAATACCTCATATTTGAACATACTCACAGTAATAACTATCTCAAAATATAAAAATCGCTCAAGTTTTGGGCCCGTTTGGGGGAATTTTTGGAAACGGAGTTTTTGAGATATTTTATTTGGAGTTGAGATGATTTTTTTTTTTTTTGAAAAAAAAAAAAAACTTTTAATCTTTAAAAAATGAAAAAAATTATCACATGATGGGTTTGGACACACCAAATGGCACCGTTTCTAAGTGCTTTCGTCCTTTTGTATAGAGTAAGTAGATTATTAGATATATTTATATATATAAATATGAAAAAGTATAAAGATTAATACCAAATTAAAGTCTTTTTAGTGAGACGAAATATATGTCTTCTGTGTTTAACATGAATTCTCTTAAGAATTACTGTAACTTGAAAATGATTGAATTCTGATACTCACACACAGACACTGTCATGTGGGTCCCATCAAATTGACTATACATACCATTTAAATGTCGGCTAATATTTCCCGTGTCAGTCATAAGCGGTCCATGACTTATTGAAAAATAATAACTATCATTTGATACGTATATGGAAAGAGAGTTCTTGAAGTAGAGGCAGAGGTTTCATGGGGATGACATAGTGGAAGAACAGAAGGAAAGTGAGAAGAAGGAAGAGCAGATAAAGAGTTGCTTGAAGAAGTAACAAGGAAGAAGAAAAGGAGACCCAACCATGGAAGGAATACCCAAAAGTCTTTCGTTGCAATTTTTTTAATTTTATTAGAATTTTGATTTATGTTGCTAATTTCAGCATTACTGCTACTTTTTTGAATTCATATAATATGTACTACCAAAAAAAGAATTCACATTATAGGGACAAAACTAACGTCATTTTGTCAGTTCTTGCGAAAGTACTTGTGAAATGACCAAAATCTAAAATATAAAAAGCTGCTTCAATGTGTTCATATTTATGTTTGACCCAAAAGAAATCTGAAATATAAAAAACTGCTTCACTATGTTCACACATATATGTTTGAGCCACTGTAGACTTGACAAGAGTTCATACTGGACACTTTTGTTTTCATCATGGTGTGCAAGCTATCGCGAATAGAACCAAGGATAATAATAAGAAAGAAAGGGGAAAAAAAATGAATCAAGGTTTTTTTTTTTTTTTTTTTTTTCCCTCAACATATTTTAAGTTTTTACACTTTTTTGACTATCATAGTTTATTTTTATCCAAATACACAACTACAAATATTCACTCATTTTCAATCAAAACATTTCGCGGACTCTATAATTGGAATGTATATTTCAAGCAGCCCCTAAATCATGGCTTATTAAAGAAGTCAGCACAGGTCTTTGGGGGAAGAAAAAAGTAATATCAAATATTAGCATAATATTTGTTTCTGCTCCATAAGGTATTTTCTGGGCGGTTAACTATTGGATTATTGTGAATTAAGAACAATACTAATATTGAAACTGATATTGCTTAGAGATGGAATATTCACAACGAAACAATTAAATTAATTTATTAGTAATAACCAGGGGTCTATTTCGGTAGATAATATCTTGGTTCAAACTAAAGAAGATAGCTTCAGAATTGTGGCTATTTGTTTTCCTCCGACTTAACATAATTGAGATATGTGTTCATTATGAAACTAGCATTAATCACTTTAAAGCCTATGTGACTAGGTGACTATTTTATTGATTATGCTATTTATTACTATGTTGAAAATTGATTAGGAGCATAGAAAGTGACCAAGATGTTACAGATTTTGCATAGAAAGTACATTTGCGGTGCAGAAGAAGAGTATCTGGAGGTCTTCTTACGGCAAGACTTCTAAAATAGTCACTCTCTATGCTGGACTTTCAAGAGTCACAAGTACTGATGAATATTTTCATCAATCAATCGATCAGAAGATCATGGAGTCTTTATGGGTCCCCGACGCTGTTTGCTTGTTGCATAACGTATTTTCTGGTTCCATTAAATTTATGACTTGTTTTCTTGATTGGACTTTTTCTTTATACGAATTAATCATCAGAGGTCTCATTCAAACCAATACAATGAAGATTCCTAGTAAGTCCGGCCCTGGACTTGCATTTTCTACGTCTTCAGAGTCAGGCATGCAACCAGTTGTTTGGTAGAAAATATAAAATTAATTTTTGTTTAAAAAAAATCATATAACATTGATTGTTAAAAAAAAAAAAAAAAGGTTTATTTCTGCGTGCCCGTTCTACAAGATTAGTGGGCGTTTGGTGCTTGGATTTCAGTTGGCATTTTTCAATTACTTTTTGTCTTTTTTCTCCAAAGTAAACCAATTTTACTATTCAGGAATCAAGGTTTTTTTTTTTTTTTTTCCTTCCCTCAACACATTTCAAGTTTTTACACTTTTTAACTATTATCATTCATTTTCATCCAAATACACAACTATAAACATTCACTCATTTTCAATTAAAACATTTGGCATACTCTATAACTGGAATGTTTATTTCAAGCACCCCCTAAGTCATGGCTTATTAATTAAAGAAGTCAGCACAAGTCTTCGGGGGGAAGAAAAAAGTAATATAAAATATTAGCATCATTTGTTTCTGCTCCATAAGGTATTTTCTGGGTGGTTAACTCTTTCATTATTATGAATTAAGAACAATATACTAATATTGAAACTGATATTGCTTAGAGATGGAATATTCAAAACGAAACAACAAAAATAATTTGTTAGTACTAACCAGTGTTTATTTCGGTAGATAATATCTTGATTCAAATTAAAGAAGCTAGATTCAGAATTTTGGCTATTTGTTTCCCTCAGACTTAACATAATTGAGATATGTGTTCATTATGAAACTAGCATTAATCACTTTAAAGCCTACGTGACTTGGTGATCAATTTATTGGTTATGCTATTTATCACTATATTTTAAAATTGATTAGAAGCGTAGAAAGTGACCAAGATATTACAGATTTTGCAGTATATACTTTAGTTAGTGACTTGTCTACCATGTGCAGTGTGGAAGAAGAGTATCTGGAGGTCTTCTTAGGGCAAGATTTCTAAAATGTTCACTCTCTATGGTGGACTTTCAAGAGTCACTAGTACTGATGAATATGGTCCACACGATTTTAACTGAATATTCATCAATCAATCAATCAGAAGATCATGGAGTCCTTGTGCGTCCCGGGTGCTGTTTGCTTGTTCCATAACATATTTTCTGGTTACATTAAATCGATTTTTTTTTTCTGAACACATTTCAAGTTTTTACACTTTTTAATTGTTATAATTTGTTTTCAACCAAATATACAACTACAAATATTCACTCATTTTCAATCAAAACTTTTTGCAGACTCTATAACTGGAATGTTTATTTCAAGCACGCCCTAAATCATGGCTTATTAATGAAGTCCGCACAAGTCTTGGGGGGCAGAAAAAAGTAATATCAAATATTAGCATAATATTTGTTTCTGCTCCATAAGGTATTTTCTGGGTGGTTAACTCTTTCATTATCGTGAATTAAGAACAATACTAATATTGAAACTGATATTGCTTAGAGATGGAATATTCACAACGAAACAATTGAATTAATTTATTAGTACTATCCAGTGTTTATTTCGGTAGATAATATCTTGATTCAAACTAAAGAAGCTAGCTTCAGAATTTTGGCTATTTTTTTCCCCCTGACTTAACATAATTGAGATATGTGTTCAGTATGAAACCAGCATTATTCACTGTAAAGCCTATGTGACTTGGTGATTATTTTATTGAGTAAACATGTCCGTCACCAATCGTTGGCAAAAGATAAACTAAATTTTATCAATGGATTAATAAGATAGTACTGTTGTAGCTTCATTAACTATGTGGAGATTTTGCTGTGCAGGAGATTTGTAAATTCAGGGTACAAATTATCAAAATTTTTGAATTTGAGGGTATTTTACAATTACGTGATAAGTTTACGGGAGCCGACTGTTCACAAAAATATATTGACGATTCTTTTAAAGAAAACAATAAACCTAGTAAAAAAAAAAAACTATTGTCAAATTGTGAAGGAGAAAAAGAAAAACTTTAGAATTTGACAACGACCAAAAAATGAAGAGTGAAAATTACATAAAACCCTCCATAAACATTTTATTTTCAAATATATGTGTGTGTGTGTGTAAAGAATAAACAGTTATCACACTAAGAATTACCAATTAGTGGATACAAATTCCATAACTTCGGACGCCAACGCGTTTGGAAGCTCATCGATTTTTAGCAGTTGATGAACATGGGCGGGCTCTGGCCAATTAAGGAACCAAGCGCCATGTCCATGGATTCTTTGGAGAAAAAATGTGAGATATGTAAATATATGGGGGAAAAAAAACAAAGGAAATTGCAGCAAATAGCATATCTTTTAGGTTTCTTTAAAGTTTATAACGTGTTTTTCAAAAGATGATAAATTATAGCATGTTTTTATGATAAATGCTTAGATTTCCTTGGATTGTTTTAAAAACTTTTGAATTTGCGGTTAGTTTATATCAACAAATTTATGTGCATAGTTTCATATTAATTAGAGAGAGAAGAGGAAGGAAAGTGATTTTTTTAAAACTTTTTATGTGATCATAAATTTAATTATGATATTTATTAATAATATTTTAAAATCTTGTACTATAATTTACTATTATTCTCTTTATAAATGCTATTTTACTCTTTCTCTCATTCAAAATACTGTGAAAGCAACAAAGTATATATTCCGCCAGGCTTATTGTTCTTTTTGGCGAGGGGTTGGTAAAACAATAAAGCATATTCCGCCAATCATTGTCAAATACAATTGAAAATAATATGTTAAACTAAATTATTTAGTAAAACAAAAAATTCTCCGAATAACTAAAACAAATAATTGAAACAATTATATAGTCATTTTTTATTTTTTGTTTAGTTTCTTAGATATCATATTAAAATAAAATCGGGAGAGCTAAGTTTGAGATCTTAAAAATTTTATAGTTTCTATTTATTTTGCGACTAAATTTAAGGGATGTTTTGGGTATTTAAATAATAATAAGATGAGTACTAGACTAAACATAGAGGGTGTTTTTGATTATTTTTCCTAAAAACTATTGGAATACTTAGTGGGCTTTGGAACTCGTACCTTTATTTATTGGGGAAAGTACCATGACGACACAAATTTAGAGACTATCAATTTTGTTCAAATTGGGACATGACAATATTAGAGGTCTTCTTACGGAAGACATGTAATGATCAACGCTCTCTTCAGTGAATTTTCATTGGCAAAAAGTCTTTCAATATTGTCATGTAGAAAATTAGCGTAACTTAAATTTTGGGTTGGATGTTTGATTTTTCTTTGCGTTGTCTTCTCTACTAGCTTTATGTTAGCTCTCTATATATCAACATGTGGTAAGGAAGTAAAAAAGTTGACCTTAATTTTTCCAATTGCGTTAGAATTATGAATATGAAAGACCTCCTATGAGAGATTAAGATGCAATATTCTGAAAATCAGAAAATACACAAATAAAAAAAAAAAACAGATTTATGGAGAAATATAATTGGTAAAACAAATCATATATGATGCCCCTAATTTGCTATATTCAAGATTACAAAACAATGTATAATAATACATTTCATAATTGATGATTGGATGTGCCATCTTGTGACATGTATAAAGGTAGATCTTTCCATACTAATCTATGCTGTCAATCATGTACAAAATTTCAACCTTAAATTTTGAGTTTTAAGTACTCTTATATAAAATTTAGTATAAAAAATGGATCAAAATCAATCACAATCTAATGTGACAAGTTTTTTGAACTCTACTCATTCTCTTGTGATTAGTCCTTTAACTCGGTGAAAATGTTTTACAATACAAGATATACTGTAAGATCTGTAATTATATATATATATATATATCTATGTATTTTTTAATAATAATATCATTGTTGCCTATATACTCAAATGGAGTTAAATTTAAGATCAGTGACGGATAACATTTTATTTTCTTTTTAAATTGTTAGATAAATCATTTCATACCATTAGAATTACATAAATGACCAATCCAAATTAAATGGAACAAATATTCCGAAGCGGTTGAAACTTAAACGTTTTCTTTCAAGCAGGACAAAAAAATGTATTTCATTGCAATACTTTTCCAATTACGATTTTGATTTATTTTGCTAATTCAGCATATTACTGCTATTTTTTTAACACTAGAAATTCCAGAAAAAAAAAAAAACTATAAGATTCTGGATATTTATTTAGGCAGAATCTTATACCAGCCATCATGTACCAAATTTCCAAAGTTAAAATCTTTATGATTGTTCCTTGTCAGACGTTATGTGGACAAATTTTTTAAGAAAGTGAAATAGAATACAAGTCAATAGTCATTCTAGCGAGACAAAATATAGGGACATCTAACTTATTTTTTGGGCTGGAAATTTTATTTTTCATCAGGCCATACCCACTTCCAAATTTCAATGCAATTCGGCTTATATTTTCCAAGTGTCACTAATCAAGTGGTTCATAATTTACTAAATAATACCGAGAAGCGAGAAAAAATCAAATAATCTTCCTCATTGCTCACTAGTCAATGTCAATTGTATTTGGAATAATTCCACACATATTCTGTTCTAAAATAGACAAAACGCTTCACTTTTTTCTAAATATTGAAAGTTAGGTGATCCATGATTTTCAGCATTTAGAGAAAAGCAATATTAGAATATATTATCTCATTGGACCGCTTGACAGTAATGATAATAATAATAATAATATAAGAAGAAGAAGAAAAATAAAATAAATTTCAACATTCTCGTTATTAATGAATCTACTCGCTGCGAAGGGATTTTTGTAGTGTAATTAAATGAGAAACCATGAATATCATATATGTTACGAGCCTAGAAGTTAGATTATTATTTGTATTTGTTTTATTTTAAATAAGATTCTTAGTATGTGTTAGTTGTAACTTGTTCCTATTTTATAGGATATGCATTATCTACGTGTTTTAGTTAGTGTAGTGTGTGTTAATGGTGAAGTGGGATCAAGTGTAATCTTTTTGTATTTAAATTTCATGAATTAATGAGAAAGGAGTGCTGAATAATTTTTCTCAAACGTTTAGTTTGTGTGGGAGGTTTTGATTCCTCGGACGAACCATAATTATCTTGGGAGGCCATGATTTCTCAAATTATCTTAATTTTCTCTTTCATTTCTTTGTCACTTTTGGGACTGTGTCAATATGAAGCACAAACAAACTATTTATTATGTTAGTTTAAACTTGTGTGTGTATGTGTGTAGATATTTTCCCCTTTAATCTTTTGGACTATGAATTAAGAAATGAATTAAGAAATTGGTGTAAGAGTCTCACTTTAATTCAAGTAAAGCAGAGCAGCGGTTGCGGATATAATTTACAGAACTAGCAAAACACACCACAAATTAGAACTATCAACGCTCTAATGATCTACTATGAAAGTACATATACTTGTCACGATATATATATAGAGTTTTTAATGATTATTTTTGTTTAATCATAAGTAGTTAAATACAAAATTGTAGGATGAAGGGTTTTTTTTTTTTTTTTTTCCCTTTTTCTTTTCTTGATTTTTGGTTAACTTATATGACTTTACTGATTTTGTAGCAAAGTCTTTAGCAACTTGTGTACCGGTGTGCCGTGCAGAAGAAGAGCCTGACAAGTTCGGAGGTCTTCTCACGGCAAGACTTTTAATGGTCGCTCTCTACAGTCAACTTTCAAAAGTCACTAGTATTGATGAATGTGGTCCATGTGATTTAACTGAAAAGTCATCACTCAATCGATCAGAACATTGAGAATGCACTAATGTATCAAGTATATTATGAAAAAAATAAAGTTATGAGATTGAATATTTAATTATTTGAAGGATATATATATATTGTAGTCAATTTTCATTTGAAGTTTATTGGAGGATTATCACTCTATTCTAATTAAGCATTATGGCATCAATTTTTTTCCGATTCGGGACGTGATATCAACGCTCTAATGACCTATTATGAAAGTACTCATGAAATATTGTCCACATGAGTTGACTGAAAAGTAATCAATCAGTTGATCAACTTATATTGCCTCACGGATAGATAATGAGGATTCTAAATAGGCGACAAATTAATTAATATATCTTGAGATTCTTACCAATTATTGTTACCACCATTTACATTTTTTGTTTAAGAAAAAAAAAAACAGAATTGAAATAGTACACATGTTCGCTATAAAACTAGAAAACGTGTGCCTTTACTCGTGATTGTTTCATTGAAGAAACATCCGCGACCGATGGTTGCATAAGACCAGACTAAATTGATATATATATATATAGAGAGAGAGAGAGAGAGTGAGAGAGAGAGAGAGAGAGAGAGAAACGGACAATCGAACAATATTATCTCCAAAGTGAACATGCGATCGACTTAGGCTTCTAATTAATTTTTAAGCTTCCCGGTCGGCAGCGTGGAAGAGAGTTACAAGAATTATTATAAAATGAAAACAGAAAATACGAAAACTTCGAATATTGATATATGGATAACCATGCATTAGAAAAATAATTCTAAAAGAATACCCTAAAAGCTTCTTTCTGTATTTAAATAATCATAAGATGAGAAAATTGTATTTAGAATAAACAAAGAGGGTGTTTTCATTATTTTCCCTAAAAGCTATTGGAATACTTAGTGGGCTTTGGAACTCGTACCATTATTTATTAGGGATAGTACCATGAAAGACATAAATTTAGAGACCATCAATTTTGTCCGGATCGGGACATGACAATATCAGAGGTCTTCTTACGGCAAGACATGTAATGATCAACACTCTCTTCAGCGGATTTTTATTGGCAAAAAGTCTTTCAATATTGTTGTGTGGAAAATCAGCGTAACTTAAATTTAGGGTCGGATGTTTGATTTTTCTTTGCCTTGTCTTATCTACTAGCTTTATGTTAGCTCTCTATATATCAACATGTGGCAAGGAAGTAAAAAAGTTGACCTCAAATTTTCCAATAGCGTTAGAATTATGAATATGAAAGACCTCCTAGGAGGAAGATGCAATATTTTGAAAATCAGAAAATACACAAATATTTAAAAAAAAAAAAAAGATTTATGGAGAAATGTAATTGGTAAAACAGATCATATATGATGCCCCTAATTTGCTAAATTCATATATAATAATACGTTTCATAATTGATAATTGGATGTGTCATCTTGTGATATGTATAAACGTAGATCTTTCCACACTAATCTATGCCGCAATCATGTACAAAATTTCCACCTTAAATTTTGAGTTTTAAGTACTCTTATTCAAAATTTAATATAAAAAATAGATCAAAGTCAACTTTATCACTATCTAATTTTGCAAGTTTTTTGAACTCTACTCATTCTCTTGTGACTAGCCCTTCTTTAACTCGGTGAAAATATTTTACAATAAAAGATCTACTATAAGATTTGTAATTATATAGATTTTTTTTAATAATAATATCATTGTTGCATATATACTCAAATGGAGTTAAATTTAAGAGTGACGGATAACATTTTATTTTCTCTTTAACTTGTTAAATAAATCATTTCGTACCATTAGAATTACATCTAAAATATTTGATTGTCAAATACATATTTAAATGACCAATCCAAATTATATGGAACAAATATTCCAAAGCGGTTGAAACTTAAACGTTTTCTTTCAAGCAGGACAAAAAAAAAGTATTTCATTGCAATACTTTTCCAATTACGATTTTGATTTATTTTGCTAATTAAGCATTACTCTATTTTTTTTTTTTTTTTTTTACAATAGAAATTCCAGAAAAAAAAAAACTATAATATTCTGGATATTTATTTAGGCAGAATCTTATACCAGCCATCATGTATCAAATTTCCAAAGTTATAATCTTTATGATTGTTCCTTGTCAGACATTATGTGGACAAATTTTTTAAGAAAGTGAAATAGAATACAAGTCAAACGTCATTCTAGCGAGACAAAATGTAGGGGCATCTAACTTATTTTTTGGGCTGGACATTTTATTTTTCATCAGGTCTTGCCCACTTCCAAATTTCAATCCAATTCGGCTGATATTTTCTAAGTATCACTAATCAAGTGGTTCATAATTTACTAAATATATAATACCGAGAAGCGAGAAAAGAATCAAATAATCTTCGTCATTGCTCCCTAGTCAATGCCATTTGTATTTGGAATAATTCCACACATATTTTGTTCTAAAATAGACAAAATGATTCACTTTTTTCCAAATGTTGAAAGTTAGGTGATCCATGATTTTCAGCATTTAGAGAAAATCAATATTAGAATATATTATCTCATTGGACCGCTTGACAGTAATAACAATAATAATAATAATATAAGAAGAAGAAAAAGAAAATAAATTTCAACATTCTCCTTATTAATGAATCTACTCGTTACGAAGGGATTTTTATAGTGTAATTAAATGAGAAACCATGAATATCATATATGTTACGAACCTAGAAGTTAGGTTATTGTTTTTATTTGTTTTATTTTAACTAATATGTGTTAGTTGTAACTTGTTCCTTTTTTATAATATGCATCATGTACGTGTTTTAGTTAGTGTAGTGTGTGTTAGTGGTGAAGTGGGATCAAGTGTAATCTTTTTGTATTTAAATTTCATGAATTAATGAGAAAGGAGTGCTGACTATTTTTTTTCTCAAACATTGAGTTTGTGTGGGAGGTTCTGATTCCCCCGAACGAACCGTAATTATCTTCGAAGGCCATGATTTCTCGAATTATCAAAATTTTCTCTTTCATTTCTTTGTCTCTTTTGCGTCTGTATCAGTGTGAAACACAAATAAACTATTTGTTACGTTAGTTTAAACGTAATTTTTTTTTCCTTTAATCTATTGGACTATCAAGTGAGAAATTGGCATAAGAGTCTCACTTCAATTCAAGTAAAGCAGAACAGTAGTTGCAGATATAATATACAAAATTAGCAAAACACACCACAAATTAGAACTATCAACGCTTTAATGATCTACTATGAAAGTACATATACTTATCACGATATATATGTAGAGTTTTTAATGATTACTCTTTTTTTTTTCCATAATCATAAGTAGTTAAATACAAAAATATAGGATGAAGGGGTCTTTTCCCCCTTGATTTTTGGCTAACTTATATGACTTTAGTGATTTTGTAGAAAAGTATTTAGTAACTTGTGTACCGGTGTGTTATGTAGAAGAAGAGCCTGACAAGTCCGGAGGTCTTCTCACGGCAAGACTTCTAATGGTCGCTCTCTTCAATCAACTTTCAAAAGTCACTAGTATTTATGAATATGGTCCATGTAATTGAATTGAAAAGTCATTAGTCAATCCATCAGAACATTGATAATGCACTAATGTATCAAGTCTATTATGAAAAAATAAAGTTCTAAGATTGAATATTTAATTATTTGAACGACATATATTGTATTCAATTTTCATTTGAAATTTATTGGAGGATTATCGCTCTATTCTAATTGAGCCTTGTGACATGAATTATTTCCGGTTCGAAACATGAAATATCAACGCCCTAATGATCGACTATGAAAGTACTCATGAAATATTGTCCACATGACTTGACTGACAAGTAATCAATCAATTGATTTAGCTCAAACTATTACAACAGTAAATAAAAATAAAAATAAAAATAAAACATGGTTTGCAAAAACAACAACTGAGAAAATTGAGTGGGAGCATAGAAAATATCAAAGATGTTACAGATTTTGCATCAAAATATTTAGTGACTTGTCCATCAGTGTGCCATGCAAGTTCAAAGGTTTTCTTACATGTGACGACACATACTTAAATGGCCATAAATGTCCGTTACTACTTAAATTTAAAATTTGATACGTTTCATAACCGGTTATTAAACCCCTAAAATCTTGGTTTTTTTTTTTAACTTACTAAACTAAAATTTAATAAAACACAATTGCGGAATATAAAACATTTAAGAAACACTTCTAGAAGTTCATCAATAATAATAATAATAAAGTTGCAAATCAAAATACTTGGTTTAGTCCATACACTTAGTAGAGTTCAAACCATAATTTAAAAACTAAACTTCAAAATAACTTTCAAATAACTGTTAGCATTTTGCAAAATCTTTCATGTATCACTCCATCCGCATTGCTAGTCCAAGGACATTTTCAGGTCATAGGGTGTTTGCCCGGACTACGTATAATATGAACATAAAAATGTGTGAGATTAAACTCAAAAAGTATAGACATAAATCATACAAGCATGAATGAAGATGTATGAGAATTTATGTTTATCGTTTGATTTTTAACTTATTAATCATGACATACTTATTCTTAACATACTTATGGGCCTTTATGTACGTACCAGGTGGGTGTGACCTTATTTAAGGAAGATGGGGAGTGACCCAACCGCCAACACCCAAGGTTATACTAAAAATCGTTCATGAAGACCTCTCTCTGATAGAAGTTTGTGTGACATATCTTAATCTTTCATTTGTTTACTCAATGATGAGTCCTTAATTTATAGAATGAACATGAAATATGACATGTCTCATAAATCATATGGCTAAACATAAATCATGGTAACATAGCATAACAATTACGTAAATACAGAATACACATCAAACATAACAACGTACAATCCACACTATAGGTGAGGCATGTACTTATAGAAAATCTTGAAGTTGAAGTTTCTCGGGGTTCATGTCTGACTCAACCTTTTTGTCTTTTCGCTGTCCTAATTTAAACTAACACCCAACGGTTAGAGTGGATTCTTAAAATTATTATTTGTTCTTAACAAGTGTCTTATTAGACTTCGTGCTTTTAGTTACTAATTAATCCTTTTTAAGATTAATTATTAATTATATCTTTTTTTATTTACATATTTTAATCCCTAAGGAAAGTACATTTTTTTCTTAAATTGGTTACTTATTTATTACATTCCTTACTTGATAATTGTTAGGATATTAAACCTTAACTTGCCCATATTTAAATCGTTATTTACTAAATTAATTAATATTTACATGATTAATTAATAATTAATTAAATAACATTTGTAATTATAAAAATTATCAATCCATAATTAATTAATTATTAATTAGTGAAATAATAATTAACTAATATAGTTTAATGTTAACTTATAGATAATTAACTAATTATTAATTAGTTGAGAGATAAAATTAAATTAATTTCTCTTAAATTTCCTTGAAATAATTAATTATCATTAAATAATTAATTATTATTATAATGATTAAGTGATTAAATCATTATTTATTTTATCAATTAATATTTATTCTATTTTGTCTTTTGTTGGACCTCTTAGGTGACCATGGGTAACAAAAATTACTACCCACCTATTGGGCCTCTCTAGTTTTATGGAAATTAAATTGGGCCTAATTGGCCCATTTTTCTACTTTTAATACATTAGTCCAATAATTAGGATTATGTCTTCCATTCTACCATCAGATCCAATAAGGTCCATTTTAACTTGACACCTCTCAAGGCCCTAATAACATGTTAGCAGTATTAAAAACTGTCCAAACTATTATACCTTATTTATATTTTTAACTACACTTACAAAAATTCTTTATATTTAAGTCCCTTACTTGTCTTTTAATGGCCCAATAATAAACCAAAACTTAACCATATTAATTACCCAACTTCATTGGCTTGGCACACTGTCTTTAAATAAGGAAAAACACTGCCTTCATGTCAGGTTTGCTAGTTATACAATTTGATCCCTTTTTAATTATTTTAATATTTTAACCCCTAAAATGGATTAACTTGTTCCCATTAAGCACTCCAAAACGTTATTCACTTAAGGTGCCCTTAAAGATCCCTCTTACCGATTCTAAACAAAAATAAAATAATTTTCATAAATTTCACCTTTTACCTTTAAAATTTTTATATTTACATTTTGATCCCCAAAAGGTATTTTGTGACATTTTATGTCCGTTTCTCATGAAAATTTAACATATAGCATATTAAAGTCCCTTAGTCTCGACTGTGAAGTCTCCGATTCAACCGAAATTCCTAGCCTTATGAAAATACCATTTTACCCTCCGAGGGCAAAAACATCATTTTTCCCACTTAATAATTTTTGACCTGAGGTTACATTATCTTATAGCTTATGTTGAGAGAAACATTCTACCCTTCTCGAGTTTAGTGAAATTCTCACTAAAAATATCATTTGTATATTTATTTTGTATTATGCTAGAAGTCTATTTTTCCTATAAATATGAATTTCAACTTCATTCTATCATTATTTGAGCCATAAAAATCTTTTCCCGAGATTCCAAGCTGTCAACATAGAATATTTGCAGCAAATAAACATGTCATACCCAAATTATTTTATGCCATAACACATATTTCATACCACACGGTCAAGAAACTCACGAAAATCATATTCTCATCAAAACTTTTCATTTTGTCATAAGTTAAACCATTTTAATCCCATGAAACACACATGTCACACAAATAGCAACAAAGCAACAAGACCATGCTTTTATGTTATCATTATGCCAAATTTTTTATTTTCTTCAAGGTGATTTTTCAAGAAAACCCTCAAAACTTTTAAAACTTGCTAGTTTGTAGAAAAACATATACCTTAGTGTTGTTGATGGAGTTTGTGTTTCTTTTGAGGGCTTGGAAGCTTTCTTGAACTCTTGTGATGAGGAACCAGAAGTTGAAAAATAAACATATTTCATCATAAGTTTAAAAACTAAAACTTTAATCTTGAAAGCTAGTGGTAAAGTAGTGTTTTATACCCTGAAAACCGATGAGGTGGCAATCTTCTCTTAAAGCTTAATAATTTGAAAGTTGAGAAGAAATGTTACAGAAAAGATTTATTGGTGTTTTTGCTGGTTAAAATTCGGATTCAATGTGTTTGGAAAGAGAAAGGGCTTTCTTTTTAATGAAAAGAGAGTGAAGAAACAAAAGTGGTATTCATACTACCACACCCCTTTTATAGGCACGTAAAATAGGGTTTAAAATTTACAAAATAATTAGTTTTAAGATTATTATTATTAGTTGAAGCTAGTGGTAGAATATAAAGAGTTTTTCACATTTTTTAGGCTCCATTATTACAATTCAGGTGATGGTTCATCTCCTTAAGATGGATAGTGTAAAGGAGTCGTTAAAGTTTTGTTTTTATTTATTTGGAGTGTTTACTTTTCTTGATAATCTCAACATAAAAAGATTCTCCATCAAGTAATATATTTAGGGCCCGTTTGGTTCGTCAGTTTGAGTTGAGTTTGAGTTGATGTAAGTTGAGTTGAAAATGATAGTGTTTGGTAAAATGTTTGAAAAAAAAAAGTTGAATTTAAGTTGGTTGTTTGGTAAAAAAGTTTGAGATAAATAGTTTTTTAAAAAAACAAGGGCCCTGTTTGGATAAAGTTTAATTGACTGAAACCAATTTTTTTCCTTATTTTTCTTCGGTAGCTTATCTAAACTCCAACTAAGCTGTACTTTTACACCTAATTTTATTTTATAGATCTTGAAAGGCAATAAATGTCTAAATACTTTTTCAAAACTGAATACTAATCTAACTTACAAATGACAACGTATCTGAAAAAAAACATCATTTCACATCCTATTCTACGTGCCATTGGCGGAAAATCGAATAATTAAAATACGCTCAATTTAATATCCACAATCATTTACTTGAAAACAAAACCAATTTTTTATTTTTCAGAAAACTCTTGTGGCATAATTTAAACATACCTGATTGGGACATTTTTACCTAATATTTTTCTATAGATCCGATGGTTAAAAAAATTCCTGGGGGACTTTGTTAAACGCTATGAAATTTAGCACTTAATTCGTCGAAAAATATGGTTAAACGCGTAAAATTAATTTTTCTGACTCTCTTATTTCTCACTAAAAATTAATACCAATCAGCTGGGGTCAACATAATATTTTGATAAATTTCATACATTGTCATATAATACAACAACCTAAAGTGGAAAAAAAGTCGACATTACGATGACAAAAATTACAAATTCCAATAACCCCCGTGTAAAACATCCCAAACCTTCCCCCCATGCTACATTTCAACTGGTTCTATACCATGGAGATATTTGATATCTGACCCACATGTCATTAGCCATCATTTCTCTTACCTGATTCATTGCACCCCGGCTTGATACGTCGTCCTGCGGTCCGATACTAGGCTCTGGTACCTCGATCCCGTCATCAAGCACGTAATCAGAATTCACATCGGTGGTCTCACTTACCAATTCACAATCCGCCTCATACTCTTCAATTACGGGATCGCCCGCCTCCACCATCCTAATGAAATTATGCAAAACTGCGCATGTGATAGGGATCATTTTTTGCTTACCCATCGGGTAAGTATTAACGCCTTTAAGTATCTTGAACCGAGACTTTCACACACCAAATGTTCTCTCGATACAATTCCGCAGAGATGAGTGTGTGTAATTAAATACTTCCCTACGGTTGCGTAGCCCGCCATGCCGCATTCGGTATTCCGGTAAATGATAAGTCTCCCAACGGAAGGGGGACAGGAAGCAATCCCTGTTAGCATACCCCGAGTCAGCCAAGTAAAATTTACTTGCAACCAAGCAATCCATAGCAATGACATGTCCGATATTTTATTTAATAGTCTGTTAAATATTAAAACTGCTTTATACGTGCTATTTTGACTGACCTGGTGGCGGGATTGGGAACCCGTGGATTGTTATTGCCTCGTCCAGCACAAATGCGTCGTGACACGATCCCTCGAACCCTGCCAACATGTACGTGAACCTCATGTCGAAAGAGCATGTCACTAGAACATTTTGCGAGCAATACCTTTTCCTGTTGATCCAACCCTCCGAATTGGCTTCCGATGGCACACACGGGACGTGTGTGCTATCTATAGCCCCAACACAATCCTGTGTCAATATGAGTCAAATTTAATGCGTCGTACCATAAATTTACATTTTGAAATAAATTTTTCGTGCGCTGGTGTTATGTTAGAACAAAAAACCATACATCAAACCAGGGCGATATTTGTAGGCGTTCTCCTGAATCAAAGGTTGAACATCCGTGTAATTCGGTGCGCATATGAACTCGTCCTTCAATGAACATATAATCTGCAGAACTTTATAAAACCAACGAGAGGTTGTCTCTACAGAATGTTGGAACAAGTACGCAATTTGTCGGATCGTGGCCCCTTGTGCGCAGATAGATAAAAAAATACATAACTGCTCGTTGACGTCCATATTGCGCGTTGACTTCAATAACTGTCGTCCGCGTAATAGATCACTGAACGATCTGAACGTTGCCGCTTTCATACTGATGACTGTAAGAATGATTTCGTCGTGGCCGTTCAAAATCTCTTCAACACGCATTCTCCCGGTCAATAGTGAATTATGCATTGGTTGCGGTTCCCGCCGTCTACCACGACTACTGTTCGTCGTTGAGACAACTGCCATCGCATAATATTTGTCATCATCAATATACTCGCGATCAGAGCTAACGCCGTCCTCATCCTGCTCGGTTTATGAACTGTGGCTGTTCATGTTTCTAGTAGCTTGAAGCTCAACCAGAAAATTGATTAGGACGCTGGAAAAAAGCATGTGATATGAGATGGGTCAATTTTTGTCATTACTAAACCAACACATTTAACGGTAGTTAATACGGAATGTTTGAAACATCAAGCCCATACAAATAATCGTCAAGTGCATACGTCGACCTCAGTTTGAATTAAATAAAAAAAGTAAAATAAATAATCCGGGTACACGGAAAATGACAAACAAATGGAGGAAAGTCGGGGGAACTAAAAAAAATGACAAACAAAAAAACCACAAAAAAAAAAAAGATTAAGATTAAAAAAAGAAAAAAACACCCAAACAGGGGACTCAAGCAGGCGGTGGCGGCTGCGACCGAACAACGGATGCAACAATGGAGCGCCTATCGATCTCGGGCAGCTTGTGGAATGTACGCTTGTTTTCTGGATGGCTCGATAAGTAATGCTACATAATTGTCCGCTCATTGGGGGGAACACCCATCTCCGTTATAACTTCCATGCACAACAGCATGTGATCGCATCGGCTTGATTGTGAATTACTTGTGCCTGATTCGGAGCGGCCACGGAAATGGTTGACAATTTCCTGCATTGCCATGAATGTCATCTCATCCGTCTCATCCCTCTGCTTCCTCTTGCCAGAACTGCCCCTAGATCGTGCAGGAACGGCGGCGGCGCCGGCTCTTCTATTGTTGCGCCTACGGCTACCAGACGGAGGGGTCAGATCATCCCCGCTCACCAGGCCTATGCCGGATGTGTCCTGGGAGGCATCAAGGTCGACCGGCGCCTGAGTCTCATGTGGCATCGAAACTGAACCGTAACCCGAGGCACCAGCCGCATGTTTCTTCTCAAATATGTTCTGATAGAGCTCCTTGTTCCGCAGCCCCTCGTAACGGAGATGGTTGCACTCTTTATGGATCTGCAACGGAACCATAATTGTATTATTATTATGTACAATATTAATGGCTCCATATAATATGTACTACACTTAAATTAATAGGTGGATGTTATATTACATGAATAAAACTGTGCCACGCGTCGTCTGAGCATATGACTCTGTCCGTGAGCGGGTCGTATCTGAGGCCTGTCCAACATTGCAATGCCTTTCAACCTCGATATATTTTTCTCATCCTATCCTTCTTCTGCTGTAATGTTATGCCGTATGCAGGAACGCCTCCATACGCAGAGTTAAACTCGTTGGCCCAGCTTTCAAGGGTTGGAAAAGGAGGATGTTTACCAGAGTTGCAGGCTACGTAGTAATCAAGCTTTTGGAGGAAAACTGTTTCCTTAGCTTGATCCCAGTGATACGACTCCCCCGTTACTTTGCGAGGCATTTCCTTAAGAAATGCAAGAACAAAACCAAACAAACTTAACTAAATGCGATAAAATAAGAGGATGGGTTGGCTCAGTATAAATTACTCGACAACATTAATCTGAGGCATGTCAGTGAACCGCTAGTACATGTATAGATACCATGGAATATAACCACTGGGACCCGTGTCAACCAAGTGAAGAGGATGAAGCCCCATCACGGTCAACGAGTGATTACGCACCGGTTTCGACCACTTACTAACGGGTCATCAACTCACCAGTCAGAGTATAGTACCGACAATTGGATTTGATGTATACATCATCGCCAATACCGACTTTAAGTTGAACGTTAGACACGATGTTAAATACCCAACTTAAAACAGCCACGGGGGAAAAGAAAAAAAACCACCGTAGTCTCAGTTTGATAACCAAACCCATGTGAAATCCCCTATACAAAACATATGTACGGAACACATTAGTAAAACAGACCCGATTTCTCGGTTTATTACCTGAAACCACCCTTATCCTAAGATTGACAATGATAGAACAAAAAAAAACATAATATTAGACAGGGTATGCCAAACGAAACCAAACCCAAAGCCCCCACAAATCTTGTGATAGCAGCAAACAACGACCAAAAGACCAAGGCCAAAACCAGGAGCGAAAATCTATCCCAATCCCCCCAGAAGCCAATATCCACAATCCGAAAAAGGCTATGCTTGACCAAAAAAAAAAAAAATTCCAAAAGCAGTAAACAAAAGGGCATGCAACACGAATCCGAACCCAATCCCCCCACAAATCCAATTAAGCATTTTAAAGTATCAAAAAACAGTGAATAATCCACATGATTGGTACATGTACACAAGCCGGATCCATTATGAGAATGCAGTGAAAAAGGTTCAAACAACCCAGAAGTCTGGGTGGGCAAGATATGCAAAGTGAAGAAGCAAAAACCAGCACAGATGCTCAATGGGAGAAGCAAATAACAACAAAATCACAAACGGCAATAAACAAAACCAACGAAAAGCGAAAACCCTGAGTTGATCCACACGGACTAAGCTAAACAAAGAACCCAAACATAGGCAAGATTTCTTGCCTGAAACCAATCCACAGAAACCCACTACCTCGAGATTTCCAGACCACACACAACGTTAAATTCGATATTTGCACATTCAAGTTAGACAGTAAACAGACGACTTCAACAGGACAAATCAACAAAAGAAATTCATTGGGAAAAAAAAAATACTTTACAGAGCGAAACTCAATAGGGGGATGAATGCATACTTGGGTTGGCGAATTCGAACCCGAGGACGAGTAGACAGGGGTTTGAAATGTCGGAATAGGGGCGGATTTAATGGGTCGACGGGAAGCTCGCCGTACCTTGAAATAATGGGTAATCGGCCTAGGGTTTTTTCTTCGGGTTTTCCTCATCAACGGCCGTGGCATTTGGGTCTGGGATTTCATGGGCGATTGGAAGATCGGTTCGATTTAAGCATACTTGGGACAAAGCAAATGCGGTGGGTGAACGGGCGAACTGAATCCGGTTCAGCGCCTCAGTAGGTTGGGGGTCAGATTCAACAGCGGCACTGACAGACCCACATGGGAACCGATGGGGAGAAAGCCGAGAGGGAAGAATCGGAGTAGAGGCACGCGAGGCCAACAGAACTGGCAGAGATGACTCAGTGAACAGTAGCCCCATTTCAGTTCACTGTGGAACGGGTCAGAGGGGGGCTGAAACAGAACTGCTCAGCCAAACACTTTCGGTTCGAAGTGGACTGAAATTTTTCAGCCCGAACTGTTGTGCCAAACAGGCGCTTACTTTTATTTTTATTTTATTTTTTTTCTCTCACTCTTTTTTTAAGCTGATATCACTCGAGCAGCCTGTTTGGCTTTCCCCGGCCATGGGCTTTCAGCCCACAGCGGGTCCTATGGGCCTGGCTTGCGGTGTTTACGTGCATGGCATTTCAAGCCATACACACACATATGTATATATGTATATATACATACATATATATATATACATATAAATATATATACACACACATTATTATATTTCATTTATTATTAAGGTTGTTTACATATATTTCTAAATTGGAGATATTGATTTGAAATATGTTGATTTTTTAATTTACATAAATATCTAAAAGAGTAATTATAAAGATAATTTTATTAGTCAGAAAAATGGAGAATTAACAAATAAAGAAATTATAAAAAAGGAAACAAAAAAAAAAAGAATCTAAGATGTTTACCAAATAAAGCTAAAGTTGATTTAATGAAATTGCAAAAATAATTAATAGAAAAGAAAATTTTGAAAATTTTTTTTTGATATATTGTAAAGAATGTGTAAATATTCATAATGAACAAAAAAAAAAAAAGAGAATATTTTTTCAAAATCAGATTTCACATTAATAAGAAAAAGCTAAATAAAAAATGAAAAATCTCAAAAAAAAAAAATATATTTCATATAATGAATATATCATAAAGATAAGTTTGATTTCATTTCTACTAATTTATATAATAATAGTAATTTTTTTCATAAAGAATTTGATTCAATTTATTGTGATATTCTTCAATTTGTTTGATTAAGACATTAATGACAACCATTTAATTTATAGTGGATTATGTAAACAAATAGGTTTTTATAAAAAACTCAGTGCTTTTTTATATGAAAAGTATGAATATTTATCAATTTTTATTGTTAATATTTTGTATTGTGTTTATTATTTATTCATGTTTATAATAAATATTTTATATTTATTATAATTACTTTGATGTTAATAACTAATTTTGATTTATTAAAAGTAATTTACATTTATCAACAAAATATACTAATCATTAAAACCAAAAAACAAAAAACGAAAACGAAAAGAATTTGTAAAAAAATAAAATAATATCAATTATACTAAAAAAGTAAAATAGGTGAGTGCAAATAAGTTGTTAAAGTTTTGTTTTTATTTATTTGGAGTGTTTACTTTTCTTAGTAATCTCCATCTCAAAAAGATTCTCCATCAAGTAATATATTTACTTTATTTATTTATTTATTATTTATTTATTTTTTGTCTTTCTTTTTTTAGGCAGATGCCATAGGGCCAGCCTGTTGGGCTTCCCCTGGCCGTGAACTGAAAGCCACAGCTTGGCCCAATGGACCTGGCTTGCGGTGTTTCTGTGCATGGCAATTCATATTTCATGCCATGCGCGCGCGCGAGCGCCCGCACACATGCACTAGACTTATCCACGTGGAGGACACGCAACTGTTATTTATTTATTTATTATTTTATTTTTTAGTATTTTTTTTAAACCAAAAAGGAAAGAAGCCAAACCAATGTGTTGGAAAAATCGGATCCGGTATTGGAGTTACAGCGCAGCGGAAATTTTAAAAATTTTATGTCGTTTCCGGAAAAGAAGCTCATGATGCATATAACAATAAATTAATTCATGATCAAGCGTACCTTATTTCTTGGATTCCGGAATTACTAGAGCGTTTGACCAATGTGTCTTCTCTACTATTCTCGAGTTCCACGTCTCAGAGTGTGTGTGGGCACACGTTCTATGAATCCAAGCGACCGGTAATACTTTCCGAAGTCTAGATCCCTCCTTCTCAATTCCGATGATCCTCGTTGAGAATTTGATCCAACTTCTTTTTCAAAACTACAAAACAAGAACCGGTTAACCTCCTATGAAAATTATCACTCGGTTTAACCTTCTCGCAGTTTTGATTCAATGGAATTTTCTTTCTTTTTCTCTCTCACAAGAAAGCCGAATTTTTGATGTGGAAGAAAAACAAAATTTTTTTTATTATTAAAAAACGTTTTTTTTTCTTTAAAAAAAATCAAAAATTAGTTTTTCAAGAACTCCTAGCCTTTATATAGTATTCCAATCCTTTTCAAAATTTATCTCCTACTTGAAAAATAATTAATAATTATTTTCCGGATAAATCTTGAACCAAAAGATCATACAACTTTAGGGCTAGATTCATTGAACATAAAAATAATTTTCAAGAGGAAATCCCCTTTAAAATTCGGCCACAAAGTGAGAGAAATCTTGATTGGTGGTTTAAATTTTAAATCAAGAATCTAGACTAGTCAAAAGATCCTAGTCCTATCTAGATTCAAACTTCTTTTAAACCTTTTCGAATTTAAATAGGATTCACATATTTGAATAAATATTTTCCATAAACATTATCCATATTAATTAATTTAAATTAATGAAATATTTCAAATTTTCTTTCCTCACAAAAACCATGCACCTTTTAATTAGGAAAGAAAAATTCATGAAATAATCTCCATTATTTAAACCAATTAATAATTAAATGTTAGGAATATATTTAAATAATTTTGAAACAAAATTTTCTTCCCTCCATACAATTAAAAAACGTGCACCACTTTTAATTAGGAGAGAAAAATTTTGTTTTCCAAAATTCAAACACAATCTTATTTTCAAAATTCAAATTAACCAATCACATGTTGACAAATCATTTGTCTACAAATTTCACATGTCCAATCCTTTCTGGATTGCATGTTAGAGAGTACCATGTCTTAATAGACATTACAAAATTCCATTTACAATTTACCGATCTCATTAGGAACAAATCCCGAGACGCTTCGTGGAACTATATGAGCTAATAGAGGGACCCGATGGAAATATGTAAAGAGGCTCCTATAATTGTGAAAAATTAATCCCAGATTAATTATCCATCAATTATCAACTTCAAAACTATTCCACTAAAAGTTTGAAGCTGAACTCCTGTTTACATACCGTATTACGAAAGCTCTCTCACGTAGTGCTTCTTCCATGATTTATTCATCGCTTGCTTAATCCCCATATGTTATCCATGATTGAATTAAGGACTTTTTCCGTTTTACCTTTTCAATCATTTTAACTTAAAGTTCATTATTCTCCATTGAAAGAACCACCAATTGTAAAACCATACAATTGGTAAACCATCAGAGAACACAAAGTAAACCGATGGCCAAGATCTTGTTATACTATCTTTCAATCCCCGAATAATGCCTTTAAGTAGATAACATTTACTATCATTAAGATAGCTATGGATTCCGTATCTATGAATCTTGATTTCTCCATCCATAAGTCATGCACCCAAAACACAAGTATGTTGACCATGAATTAACAGTGTCTCACCTTTAGTGCATCAAAGTACATAAGTCATGGATGCGAACTCAAGTAATCATTTCAGGATTAAGATTAATGCAGGATGATAATCAAAGCATCATTGATTCTTATAAACGGAATTATTAAACCGAATCAATTAACACTTTAGGTCCAGTCCAATGTCATACCTCAATACTGGTATACATTAAAGTTTCTACTCGGAACCTATCCGATGGTCAAGACAAACCATCCCTCCAAGGAAGTAGACAACCTTTACAATCTTATCATGAATAAGATCCCCAAATCTTATTCCGTTGATTGCGGACTATTTATTTAGACTGTTATCAAATTACCACGTCTTCTATGCATATCCCGTATACATATGGTAATTCGATATATTACCAACAGCCTAGGAGTATTTTATGTTTGCTCAAAATAATCATACAATCAACAAATGAAAGTAAATAGGACACAACTTATTAAACATGAATAATTTCCTCTTATTAATATCAAAATGTCATATTTACAGAAAATCCTTAAGATTTTCTATCCTTAGGCACCTATAGATCCCAACAATCTCCCACTTGCCCTAAGCGAGTAAATGTGACATATTACGCATTCCCATGCCTTCGACGTGTTCTTCGAATCTTTTGGCCACCAAAGTCTTCGTGAACGGGTCAGCAAGATTGTCCTCCGATGCGATTTTGCAAACCGTCACATTTCCACTCTCAACAAAGCCTCTGATAATGTGATATTTTCTATCAATGTGCTTACTCCTCTTATGATGCCTAGGATCCTTGGTATTAGCTACTGCTGCACTGTTGTCACAGTAGAGCACCATAGCTTTATCCATACCAGGAACGACCTCAAGGTCACTAAGGAACCTGCGGAGCCAAACCGCTTCCTTTGATGCCTCACTGGCTGCCACATACTCGGCTTCCATGGTCGAGTCAGCAATACAAGATTGCTTAACACTCCTCCACACAACGGCACCACCTCCAAGGGTGAAAACAGATCCTGAAGTCGATTTCCTTGAATCCTGATCTGATTGAAAATCAGAATCTGTATATCCTATAGGAACAAGGTCCTGACCGGAATACACTAGCATATAATCCCTCGTTCTCCGTAGATACTTGAGTATATGCTTGACCGCAGCCCAATGGTTCGGTCCCGGATTCGACTGATATCGACTTACCATTCCAACCGCAAAACAAATGTCAGGCCTAATGCATAACATAGTGTACATAAGACTACCTACCGCTGATGCATAAGGTACATTTTTCATACGCTCCCTTTCTTCCGATGTCTTGGGACAGTCATCTTTAGAAAGTTTGATTCCAATCCTGAAAGGTTGAGCACTTTTCTTGGAATCCTTTATAGAAAACCTCTCAAGTACTTTATCAATGTATAAAGCTTGGGAAAGTGCTATCGTTTTGTTCTTTCTATCTCTAAAGAGTTGAATACCAAGAACATAACTAGCTTCTCCTAAGTCCTTCATGTCAAACTGTTTGGCTAACCAAACTTTGACAGATGATAGTATTGCCACATCGTTTCCAATAAGCAATATATCATCCACATAGAGTACAAGGAACACCACTTTCTCGTTCTTGATACATTTATAAACATATGGTTCATCAATGTTTTGTTCGAATCCATAAGTTTTGATCACTTGATCAAACCTGATATTCCAAGAACGAGATGCTTGCTTTAATCCATAAATGGATTTAAGCAACTTGCATACTTTGTCTTCTTGGCCTTTTGCCTTGAACCCGTCTGATTGTATCATATAGATACCTTCCTCAAGAGAGCCATTTAAGAAAGCTGTCTTGACATCCATTTGCCAGATCTCATAATCAAGAGCAGCCGCAATGGATAAAAGAATGCGGATTGACTTAAGCATTGCTACAGGCGAGAAGGTTTCTTCATAGTCGATTCCTTCTTTCTGCGTATAGCCCTTCGCTATAAGTCTTGCCTTGAAAGTTTCCACTTTCCCATCCACACCTCTCTTCCTCTTGTATACCCACTTACACCCAATCGGTTTTATGCCTTGGGGTAAGTCTACAAGTTTCCAGACTCCGTTGGAATCCATAGATTCCATCTCGGCGTTCATAGCCTTTTGCCAAAGACTAGAATCAACATCCATCATAGCTTCCTTGTACGTAGCTGGATCATCAATATGTTCTATGGATTCTGCTTCATAAACTTCACCACTGAACATGTACCTTTCAGGTTCCCTGATAATCTTCCCACTACGACGAAGCTCCTGTGGTTGTTGATTCTTTAGTGATTTTTCCGCAGGGTTTTCTGTGACTTTAGGAACATCCAAACCCGAAGTCATCTCCTCAAGCACTACTTTGCTACGAGGTTTAAAGTCTTCCATGTAACTTTCCTCAAGGAATGTTGCATGTGTTGAAATAAAGACTTTATTTTGCTTTGGATTATAGAACAGACCACCTTTTGTCCCTTTTGGATAGCCAACAAACAAGCACACTTCTGATCGTGACTCCAATTTCTTCGCTTCCTTATCCAGGACGTGTGCCGGACAACCCCAAATTCGAATATGATTCAAATTAGGTTTCCTACTCGTCCATAACTCATAAGGAGTTTTAGGAACCGATTTGGAGGGAACGTTATTCAGAAGATAGCATGCAGTTTGTATGGCGTGCCCCCAAAATGATAAAGGTAAAGTGGAATAACTCATCATAGACCGGACCATATCCAATAGGGTCCTATTCCTTCTCTCAGCTACACCATTCTGTTGAGGAGTACCAGGTGCAGTCAACTGGGATTGTATCCCATTCTCTATCAAATATCCTAAGAACTCATCCGATAGGTATTCCCCACCTCGATCCGATCGAAGTGTCTTAATGGACTTGCCTAATTGTTTCTCCGCTTCAGCCCGAAACTCTTTGAACTTGTCAAAGGCTTCGCTTTTGCGGGTCATTAAATAGACATATCCATACCTTGAGTAATCATCAATAAAAGTGATATAATACTCATACCCACCACGTGCTTCTATGTTCATGGGACCACAAACATCTGTATGCACAAGTTCTAAAAGTTTCTCGGCACGACCATCCTTGGCAGCAAAGTGCCGTTTAGTCATCTTGCCCTCCAAACAGGATTCGCATTGTGGCCAAGGTTCAACCTCGTACAAGTCGAGGCATTCATCTTTTACCATCCTTTGAATTCTGTTAAGGCTTATGTGACCAAGTCGTAAATGCCAAAGATATGATTTGTTAGAGTGAGAAGACTTATGTCTTTTAGAGTTCTTTTCCAATTCTGTATCAAGCAGTGAGTGCATCTTAGGTTTGATAAAATAAAGATTTCCATGCATCCATCCATTACAGATAAGAGAATTGTTTTTCCTAATAACAACTTTATTATTAAAAGAAACTGAATAAGAATCTTTAATTAAACAAGCTACCGAAATTAGGTTCCTCTTAAAATTAGGAACATAAAAACAATGTCTCAAAACAATAAACCTAAATTCATCAAAATAAAGATGCACTTCTCCCACTGCTTCAGCTCGCACCAACGTCCCATCGCCGGTTCTTAACGTAAAGTCCTCCTCATGCAGACTTCTCGTTACCTTGAACCCCTGTAGAGAAATACAAACATGGTTAGTAGCTCCAGAATCTATAACCCAATTGTCCTTAGATTCTTCCACTAAACAACCCTCAAGATACAGGACATTGAAATTACCTTTCTGCTTTTGCAAAGCCAGGAAATCTCGGCAATCCTTCTTGAAATGTCCTTTCTTCCCACAGTGAAAGCACTTAACCTTTTTGGGGTCCACCTTTTGCTTCTTAGTCTTGGTAGACTTCTTAGAAGCAGGTGCATTCACCGCAGGCTTATTCCCCTTGTTCTTCCCTTTTTCCTTCTTCCTTTTGGGATTAGGAACAGACGAACTAGGTTCAGCCAAATTTGCCTCAGCCTTAGATCCAGAACCCTTAAAAATGTTCTCAAAGGCTTGCAACTCTTCATCAATTCCGTTAAAGACATCTCCTTCCGGTTAAGGTTGTAGGATGCCTGAAACAAATCGAAATCCTTGGATAAGGTTTGAAAAACCATAACCAGTTGAGTTGCAGCATCGATCTCAGCCCCATTTGCCTGAGCTTCAGACAAATAAGCCATGACTGTCATCATGTGCTCCTTGATGGGAGTTCCAACCTTCTGCCTGCAGTTCATGAGACCTTTGATAGCATCGGTCTTAGCCTGGATAGTTTGTTCACCAAACATTTCCTCCAGGTTATCCATGATCTGCCTAGCAGTTTGATGTTCCTCATGCTGTTTCTGGAGCACGTTAGACATGCTCGCCCGAATATAGCACATGGCACTAAGGTTGGAATTGTCCCAGCGCTCAAGCGCTACAAAATCCCTATCAGGAGCATCGATCGCAGGCGTAGGTGGTCGAGGTTGGGTTAGGACAAAACTGTGTTTCTCAAAGTTTAGGACGATTAGCAAGTTCCTTTTCCAGTCATTAAAATTCTCGCCAGTTAATTTGTTTTGCGTAAGTATCACAGATAAAGGGCTTGACATTTTGATCTATAATAAGAAAACATGTAATAAGTATGAGCAAACATCCTATCAGTTTATAAAATATGATTTTGTAATGAAACAAAAAGATCTATATGCAATCTAAATGTTCATGTGTAAAACCCTTAAAACACATACCTTACAACGACAATTCCTAGCTACCGCTTTCTAAGCTACCGAGGGGTAGTCATAGAATAACTAGCCAAGAACACGGATCCCTTCCGATTAATACATATTCATCCATGGAACAAACTCCATTAAATATATATTAACTATCGTTTATTTGGCCACTACTTTACATAACAGAGCCTCGAGGGAGGGTTAATAAATAAAGTAGTATGAGTGTGTAACCATCGTTTCCAATTTTGAATCCATATTTTACATCCGCCACCGAGGGGTGATCTAAACATAAAATATGCCCAAAATTGTTATCCTTTCGGAAATCCAAATCAGTGTGCGCTCTAGGTAAGATACCTATCCGAAGGGAATTCCGGATCGAAACCGAGTAGTAGGCACTACCATGCGTAACTATTGGACCAACGATGGAGGCCGTAGGTCTTAGTGTGTAAAACCTTCTCCCACTCAATCTTTTAAATTAGGGTTTTTGTTTTTCATGCATAAACAATATTTATTGAGTGGCACTCCCTAGTCTATATGGCATGTTATCAATACATCATGAAATAGTATAACATATTCATATAGCAAGTCATCATCCATGGTTTGCAAAATATGTAAATAGCCGTGGATCATGATTCCATCCTAGAGAAAAGAAAATTGCAAAATTTACAAAAATTAACCGAAACATATATCGGCCTTCATTTGTAGATCCATGCCGTGTATCCTTCTTCAATGTGTCTTCCTTCTCCAATGTCACATCTTTTTAAATTTAAAATTAAATTTAAATTTCAAAAAAGATTATATGTGATTTTTAATTTTAATCAAAATTACAAAATATCAAAATTTAAATTAAAAATCCGGTTTATTAAATTTTAAAATTTAAATTTGAAATTTCCAAATTTGAAATTTTCCAAATTTCAAATTTAAATCACAAAATTTTAAAATTCATAATAATATCCATTAAATTTAAATTTAAATTTTCAATTTTGATTTCCAAATTATCAAAATCACATATCATTGGAAATTAAATTTTCAAAAGATTCTTGTGATTTTTTTTTTAATACAAAAAAAATTTTTTAATTAAAAAAATTCCAAAAATAAAAAAAATCACATCCTTTGAAAATTTCCATACCTTCGTTCATCTTCAATCTCCTTGAATCCATTGTAGCCCGAATTTTACAAAAAAATTCCTATGCCGTTTCCGGCTTACAAAATTCTAGGAATTGAAAGAACGACCTAGCGGTGATTATAGACCGCATCTATTACACTTGAAAAACCTAGATACAAATTCTAACCTCTATGGAATCATGACCGGCAAAATTGAACAAGCATCATATATTATCAAAATAATATAAAGCATTCATCCATACATCCATTCATAATATATTTAACATACTCAAAATAAAACCTAGAGTGCCAACTCTCTAAAATATTTCATTAATGCATAGGAGAAATTTATTTGATCAAATAATTTATGTTATATGCATGATCATGAGTTGGCTCTGATACCAGTTGTTGGAAAAATCGGATCCGGTATTGGAGTTACGGCGCAGCGGAAGTTTTAAAAATTTTATGCCGTTTCCGGAAAAGAAGCTCATGATGCATATAACAATAAATTAATTCATGATCAAGCGTACCTTATTTCTTGGATTCCGGAATTGCTAGAGCGTTTGACCAACGTGTCTTCTCTACTATTCTCGAGTTCCACGTCTCAAGTGTGTGTGGGCACACGTTCTATGAATCCAAGCGACCGGTAATACTTTCCGAAGTCTAGATCCCTCCTTCTCAATTCCGATGATCCTCGTTGAGAATTTGATCCAACTTCTTTCTTCAAAACTACAAAACAAGAACCGGTTAACCTCCTATGAAAAATTATCACTCGGTTTAACCTTCTCGCAGTTTTGATTCAATGGAATTTTCTTTCTTTTTCTCTCTCACAAGAAAGCCGAATTTTTGATGTGGAAGAAAAAAAATTTTTTTATTATTAAAAAAACGTTTTTTTTTTAAAAATCAAAAATTGGTTTTTCAAGAACTCCTAGCCTTTATATAGTATTCAATCCTTTTCAAAATTTATCTCCTACTTGAAAAATAATTAATAATTATTTTCCGGATAAATCTTGAACCAAAAGATCATACAACTTTAGGGCTAGATTCATTGAACCTAAAAAAATTTCAAGAGGAAATCCCCTTTAAAATTCGGCCACAAAGTGAGAGAAATCTTGATTGGTGGTTTAAATTTTAAATCAAGAATCTAGACTAGTCAAAAG
>JAINRI010000571.1:0-116119 GCA_025413485.1 Ficus microcarpa | reverse complement strand
ACCAAACTTTGACAGATGATAGTATTGCCACATCGTTTCCAATAAGCAATATATCATCCACATAGAGTACAAGGAACACCACTTTCTCGTTCTTGATACATTTATAAACACATGGTTCATCAATGTTTTGTTTGAATCCATAAGTTTTGATCGCTTGATCAAACCTAATATTCCAAGAACGAGATGCTTGCTTTAATCCATAAATGGATTTAAGCAACTTGCATACTTTGTCTTCTTGGCCTTTTGCCTTGAATCCGTCTGGTTGTATCATATAGATATCTTCCTCAAGAGAGCCATTTAAGAAAGCTGTTTGACATCCATTTGCCAGATCTCATAATCGAGAGCAGCCGCAATGGATAAAAGAATGCGGATTGACTTAAGCATTGCTACAGGCGAGAAGGTTTCTTCATAGTCGATTCCTTCTTTCTGCGTATAGCCCTTCGCTACAAGTCTTGCCTTGAAAGTTTCCACTTTCCCATCCACACCTCTCTTCCTCTTGTATACCCACTTACACCCAATCGGTTTTATGCCTTGGGGTAAGTCTACAAGTTTCCAGACTCCGTTGGAATCCATAGATTCCATCTCGGCGTTCATAGCCTTTTGCCAAAGACTAGAATCAACATCCTCCATAGCTTCCTTGTACGTAGCCGGATCATCAATATGTTCTATGGATTCTGCTTCATAAACTTCACCACTGAACATGTACCTTTCAGGTTCCCTGATAATCCTCCCACTACGACGAAGCTCCTGTGGTTGTTGATTCTTTAGTGATTTTTCCGCAGGGTTTTCTGTGACTTTAGGAACATCCAAACCCGAAGTCATCTCCTCAAGCACTACTTTGCTACGAGGTTTAAAGTCTTCCATGTAACTTTCCTCAAGGAATGTTGCATGTGTTGAAACAAAGACTTTATTTTGCTTTGGATTATAGAACAGACCACCTTTTGTCCCTTTTGGATAGCCAACAAACAAGCACACTTCTGATCGTGACTCCAATTTCTTCGCTTCCTTATCCAGGACGTGTGCCGGACAACCCCAAATTCGAATATGATTCAAATTAGGTTTCCTACTCGTCCATAACTCATAAGGAGTTTTAGGAACCGATTTGGAGGGAACGTTATCCAGAAGATAGCATGCAGTTTGTATGGCGTGCCCCCAAAATGATAAAGGTAAAGTGGAATAACTCATCATAGACCGGACCATATCCAATAGGGTCCTATTCCTTCTCTCAGCTACACCATTCTGTTGAGGAGTACCAGGTGCAGTCAACTGGGATTGTATCCCATTCTCTATCAAATATCCTAAGAACTCATCCGATAGGTATTCCCCACCTCGATCCGATCGAAGTGTCTTAATGGACTTGCCTAATTGTTTCTCCGCTTCAGCCCGAAACTCTTTGAACTTGTCAAAGGCTTCGCTTTTGCGGGTCATTAAATAGACATATCCATACCTTGAGTAATCATCAATAAAAGTGATATAATACTCATACCCACCACGTGCTTCTATGTTCATGGGACCACAAACATCTGTATGCACAAGTTCTAAAAGTTTCTCGGCACGACCATCCTTGGCAGCAAAGTGCCGTTTAGTCATCTTGCCCTCCAAACAGGATTCGCATTGTGGCCAAGGTTCAACCTCGTACAAGTCGAGGCATTCATCTTTTACCATCCTTTGAATTCTGTTAAGGCTTATGTGACCAAGTCGTAAATGCCAAAGATATGATTTGTTAGAGTGAGAAGACTTATGTCTTTTAGAGTTCTTTTCCAATTCTGTATCAAGCAGTGAGTGCATCTTAGGTTTGATAAAATAAAGATTTCCATGCATCCATCCATTACAGATAAGAGAATTGTTTTTCCTAATAACAACTTTATTATTAAAAGAAACTGAATAAGAATCTTTAATTAAACAAGCTACCGAAATTAGGTTCCTCTTAAAATTAGGAACATAAAAACAATGTCTCAAAACAATAAACCTAAATTCATCAAAATAAAGATGCACTTCTCCCACTGCTTCAGCTCGCACCAACGTCCCATCGCCGGTTCTTAACGTAAAGTCCTCCTCATGCAGACTTCTCGTTACCTTGAACCCCTGTAGAGAAATACAAACATGGTTAGTAGCTCCAGAATCTATAACCCAATTGTCCTTAGATTCTTCCACTAAACAACCCTCAAGATACAGGACATTGAAATTACCTTTCTGCTTTTGCAAAGCCAGGAAATCTCGGCAATCCTTCTTGAAATGTCCTTTCTTCCCACAGTGAAAGCACTTAACCTTTTTGGGGTCCACCTTTTGCTTCTTAGTCTTGGTAGACTTCTTAGAAGCAGGTGCATTCACCGCAGGCTTATTCCCCTTGTTCTTCCCTTTTTCCTTCTTCCTTTTGGGATTAGGAACAGACGAACTAGGTTCAGCCAAATTTGCCTCAGCCTTAGATCCAGAACCCTTAAAAATGTTCTCAAAGGCTTGCAACTCTTTCATCAATTCCGTTAAAGACATCTCCTTCCGGTTAAGGTTGTAGGATGCCTGAAACAAATCGAAATCCTTGGATAAGGTTTGAAAAACCATAACCAGTTGAGTTGCAGCATCGATCTCAGCCCCATTTGCCTGAGCTTCAGACAAATAAGCCATGACTGTCATCATGTGCTCCTTGATGGGAGTTCCAACCTTCTGCCTGCAGTTCATGAGACCTTTGATAGCATCGGTCTTAGCCTGGATAGTTTGTTCACCAAACATTTCCTCCAGGTTATCCATGATCTGCCTAGCAGTTTGATGTTCCTCATGCTGTTTCTGGAGCACGTTAGACATGCTCGCCCGAATATAGCACATGGCACTAAGGTTGGAATTGTCCCAGCGCTCAAGCGCTACAAAATCCCTATCAGGAGCATCGATCGTAGGCGTAGGTGGTCGAGGTTGGGTTAGGACAAAACTGTGTTTCTCAAAGTTTAGGACGATTAGCAAGTTCCTTTTCCAGTCATTAAAATTCTCGCCAGTTAATTTGTTTTGCGTAAGTATCACAGATAAAGGGCTTGACATTTTGATCTATAATAAGAAAACATGTAATAAGTATGAGCAAACATCCTATCAGTTTATAAAATATGATTTTGTAATGAAACAAAAAGATCTATATGCAATCTAAATGTTCATGTGTAAAACCCTTAAAACACATACCTTACAACGACAATTCCTAGCTACCGCTTTCTAAGCTACCGAGGGGTAGTCATAGAATAACTAGCCAAGAACACGGATCCCTTCCGATTAATACATATTCATCCATGGAACAAACTCCATTAAATATATATTAACTATCGTTTATTTGGCCACTAATTTACATAACAGAGCCTCGAGGGAGGGTTAATAAATAAAGTAGTATGAGTGTGTAACCATCGTTTCCAATTTTGAATCCATATTTTACATCCGCCACCGAGGGGTGATCTAAACATAAAATATGCCCAAAATTGTTATCCTTTCGGAAATCCAAATCAGTGTGCGCTCTAGGTAAGATACCTATCCGAAGGGAATTCTCGGATCGAAACCGAGTAGTAGGCACTACCATGCGTAACTATTGGACCAACGATGGAGGCCGTAGGTCTTAGTGTGTAAAACCTTCTCCCACTCAATCTTTTAAATTAGGGTTTTTGTTTTTTATGCATAAACAATATTTATTGAGTGGCACTCCCTAGTCTATATGGCATGTTATCAATACATCATGAAATAGTATTACATATTCATATAGCAAGTCATCATCCATGGTTTGCAAAATATGTAAATAGCCGTGGATCATGATTCCATCCTAGAGAAAAGAAAATTGCAAAATTTACAAAAATTAACCGAAACATATATCGGCCTTCATTTGTAGATCCATGCCGTGTATCCTTCTTCAATGTGTCTTCCTTCTCCAATGTCACATCTTTTTAAATTTAAAATTAAATTTAAATTTCAAAAAAGATTATATGTGATTTTTAATTTTAATCAAAATTACAAAATATCAAAATTTAAATTAAAAATCCGGTTTATTAAATTTTAAAATTTAAATTTGAAATTTCCAAATTTAAAATTTGAAATTTCCAAATTTCAAATTTAAATCACAAAATTTTAAAATTCATAATAATATCCATTAAATTTAAATTTAAATTTTCAATTTTGATTTCCAAATTATCAAAATCACATATCATTGGAAATTAAATTTTCAAAAGATTCTTGTGATTTTTTTTTTAATACAAAAAAAAATTTTTTAATTAAAAAAATTTCCAAAAATAAAAAAATCACATCCTTTGAAAATTTCCATACCTTCGTTCATCTTCAATCTCCTTGAATCCATTGTAGCCCGAATTTTACAAAAAAATTCCTATGCCGTTTCCGGCTTACAAAATTTCTAGGAATTGAAAGAACGACCTAGCGGTGATTATAGACCGCATCTATTACACTTGAAAAACCTAGATACAAATTCTAACCTCTATGGAATCATGACCGGCAAAATTGAACAAGCATCATATATTATCAAAATAATATAAAGCATTCATCCATACATCCATTCATAATATATTTAACATACTCAAAATAAAACCTAGAGTGCCAACTCTCTAAAATATTTCATTAATGCATGGAGAGAAATTTATTTGATCAAATAATTTATATTATATGCATGATCATGAGTTGGCTCTGATACCAGTTGTTGGAAAAATCGGATCCGGTATTGGAGTTACGGCGCAGCGGAAGTTTTAAAAATTTTATGCCGTTTCCGGAAAAGAAGCTCATGATGCATATAACAATAAATTAATTCATGATCAAGCGTACCTTATTTCTTGGATTCCGGAATTGCTAGAGCGTTTGACCAACGTGTCTTCTCTACTATTCTCGAGTTCCACGTCTCAAAGTGTGTGTGGGCACACGTTCTATGAATCCAAGCGACCGGTATTTCTTTCCGAAGTCTAGATCCCTCCTTCTCAATTCCGATGATCCTCGTTGAGAATTTGATCCAACTTCTTTCTTCAAAACTACAAAACAGAAACCGGTTAACCTCCTATGAAAATAATCACTCGGTTTAACCTTTCTCGCAGTTTTGATTCAATGGAATTTTCTTTCTTTTTCTCTCTCACAAGAAAGCCGAATTTTTGATGTGGAAGAAAAAAATTTTTTTTTTTATTATTAAAAAACGTTTTTCCCTTTAAAATTATCAAAAATTGGTTTTTCAAGAACTCCTAGCCTTTATATAGTATTACAATCCTTTTCAAAATTTATCTCCTACTTGAAAAATAATTAATAATTATTTTCCGGATAAATCTTGAACCAAAAGATCATACAACTTTAGGGCTAGATTCATTGAACCTAAAAACAAATTTCAAGAGGAAATCCCCTTTAAAATTCGGCCACAAAGTGAGAGAAATCTTGATTGGTGGTTTAAATTTTAAATCAAGAATCTAGACTAGTCAAAAGATCCTAGTCCTATCTAGATTCAAACTTCTTTTAAACCTTTTCGAATTTAAATAGGATTCACATATTTGAATAAATATTTTCCATAAACATTATCCATATTAATTAATTTAAATTAATGAAATATTTCAAATTTTCTTTCCTCACAAAAACCATGCACCTCTTTAATTAGGAAAGAAAAATTCATGAAATAATCTCCATTATTTAAACCAATTAATAATTAAATGTTAGGAATATATTTAAATAATTTTGAAACAAAATTTTCTTCCCTCCATACAATTAAAAAACGTGCACCACTTTTAATTAGGAGAGAAAAATTTTGTTTTCCAAAATTCAAATACAATCTTATTTTCAAAATTCAAATTAACCAATCACATGTTGACAAATCATTTGTCTACAAATTTCACATGTCCAATCCTTTCTGGATTGCATGTTAGAGAGTACCATGTCTTAATAGACATTACAAAATTCCATTTACAATTTACCGATCTCATTAGGAACAAATCCCGAGACGCTTCGTGGAACTATATGAGCTAATAGAGGGACCCGATGGAAATATGTAAAGAGGCTCCTATAATTGTGAAAAATTAATCCCAGATTAATTATCCATCAATTATCAACTTCAAAACTATTCCACTAAAAGTTTGAAGCTGAACTCCTGTTTACATACCGTATTACGAAAGCTCTCTCACGTAGTGCTTCTTCCATGATTTATTCATCGCTTGCTTAATCCCCATATGTTATCCATGATTGAATTAAGGACTTTTTCCGTTTTACCTTTTCAATCATTTTAACTTAAAGTTCAATTATTCTCCATTGAAAGAACCACCAATTGTAAAACCATACAATTGGAAAACCACCAGAGAACACAAAGTAAACCGATGGCCAAGATCTTGTTATACTATCTTTCAATCCCCGAATAATACCTTTAAGTAGATAACATTTACTATCATTAAGATAGCTATGGATTCCGTATCTATGAATCTTGATTTCTCCATCCATAAGTCATGCACCCAAAACACAAGTATGTTGACCATGAATTAACAGTGTCTCACCTTTAGTGCATCAAAGTACATAAGTCATGGATGCGAACTCAAGTAATCATTTCAGGATTAAGATTAATGCAGGATGATAATCAAAGTATCATTGATTCTTATAAACGGAATTATTAAACCGAATCAATTAACACTTTAGGTCCAGTCCAATGTCATACCTCAATACTGGTATACATTAAAGTTTCTACTCGGAACCTATCCGATGGTCAAGACAAACCATCCCTCCAAGGAAGTAGACAACCTTTACAATCTTATCATGAATAAGATCCCCAAATCTTATTCCGTTGATTGCGGACTATTTATTTAGACTGTTATCGAATTACCACGTCTTCTATGCATACCCCGTATACATATGGTAATTCGATATATTACCAACAGCCTAGGAGTATTTTATGTTTGCTCAAAATAATTATACAATCAACAAATGAAAGTAAATAGGACACAACTTATTAAACATGAATAATTTCCTCTTATTAATATCAAAATGTCATATTTACAGAAAATCCCTAAGATTTTCTATCCTTAGGGCACCTATAGATCCCAACAATATGCTGATCGATACTGATCGTCTGGTGCTATCGAAGTACTGAGGCTGCGATCGGTAAAAAGAAACTACAGCATCCCGATCCCTTTTCACTTGCGTCGTGTCCATGATACCGCGTCTATATCACGTAATATAATCATAAACACTATTGCATATAAACCATATAGCATATAAGAAAGAAATCTAAACTTACTTGCAATGATGGAGGCGATGTCAGGTAACTGTGAATTCGTGTCGCAAGGGAACCGCTCTGATACCAACTCTTGTAACGCCCCACCTAGCGTAGGCCGTTACCTTACTTACTAACATACATTCATAATATAAACTTAAACAGTGATTGAAAACACAGCGGAATTTTATTTATTTATTTTTTTTTTTATAGCATTGACAAAACACTATAAACATATAATAATACTGTTTTGCGTAATAATATATTAATTACCAGTTAATATAAAATATTTCATAATTTACATAATATTTCAAAACACGTAGCGATACCCATGATCCACTCATTCACAGTCCCTTGGATCGCTACTCCATCTTGCATCACTTTCAGATAGCTGGTTCCTTACCTACAGCATAAACTTAAAACAGTGAGCTAAAGCTCAGTAAGTACAACTCTTAAGCCGTAAAGATAATATATACACAACATACACATAGCAAGCATTTACCAAATTATGCTTTCTTATTCTTATTTATTATGGGCCCTTACCTCGCGTGTTCGTATCCGGCGCGCGACTATGGATCGGTTGGGGCGGCCAAACCTCATCCAACTCAACCCACAGTCCAACCCAGCCTGGTGTGGGTGGTACGACACTGTGCTTATTCTTATTATTAGTGAACATACATCTTGTTGTCACCTTTTTAATTCTAATCTTTCTTACCTTAGCATGATAATCATATACTTTACATACTTATATGGCGTACATGTTATCCAACACATAGCACAGAACACATCATCGACATCTAGTAATATATACTAGTAGCTTATGCTGTAGACGGTGTTGTACTTACCGTCTATCCGTGTGCTGCTTGTCTTACTCCTCTTCGAGCTTTAACTGAAGAATTCCTCCTGCTCGATGGAAGGACGTACATGAGATTTCTAATCTAGTTCATGTGGGTTTTTCGGTGATATGTCCCCCTAAAAGATAAACCATGCATACATAGAGGGTGACTACCTTAGTAGTCTTATAGATCATAAATCATGACTTAAAAAGATACGTTGGATATCTGCTTTATACACTTAGCCCATATCGAAAACATGTCGGGTTAGATGAACATCAACCCTTGGGCTTTGATCAACAACTTATGGGTCAACCAAGGTTAACCCTTGTGATTTCTAACGTGAATCCCTATTCGGCTTACTTTAGGATTGTGGGATCGGAGTCCCGATAACTCGGGTATGATTTCCCGGTTATCTTGCGTCTTAACATTGTTTTGAAAACTTAACTTAGAAACCATTTTCTTTAAAAACTTTAACTTACCATTCCTACTTCATAAAAACACTTAGCTTTTAAAACTTTATCTTGTCAACTTTTTCGTAAAAATTCGTAAATCTTACCTTATAACTTCATAAAATATTTGGGGGTCGGAAACTGCCTTTGGGACAGTTTCCATACTTGAAACAACGTGTTTAGTGTGAAAAACGTTTTTTCCTAGTAAGGGTCTATAAAATCTTGCACAGAAATTCTTGGATTCCTGCGCAGTTTTGGTATTTCAGTTTATAGTTAAAAATCACTTTTGAATTTGAAAACGTTTTCTTCACGAAAGTTCTAGCCCTCGAAGAGTTCTAAAACTTTCGTGTTTTGAGAAATTTCTGATTCTGCACCGATTGGTACCAGTTTTTAATCGAAAACGATGTTAACTTTGAAATCCGAGTCTCACAGACCTCTTACGGGTTTTCTTGTAAAAGAAGGCTGTTGGAGCCTTATTTTGGAAAACTGGCCGCGCTGGCCGCTAGGAAACAACCTAGTCTACAACTTTCGTGTTTTAAGTTTTTGCCCATTCGGCCTCTAAAGGCCTGTAATCCGTGTTTTACCGAGACTGCTCCCTGGAACCCGAGAGCTAGTTTTGGTTCTTACATTTATTTTTACGTCCTAAGTCGCGGGTTCTAACTCAACCGCCCACATCGGGAGATAGTTAACATGCATGCAGCGCATCTAACGTCCCTTAACCCCATCATACAGCCCATGTGATCTTGCAACCCAAAATTTCCGAACTCACTAACCTAGGGTTGCATATCTTCTAGCCAAACATACATCACACAAAACATGCATTTGGTTCATAAAAATCATGACATACATGCACAAAACTAAATGACCTAATTTGGGGACATATTACCTATATCAAACCCTAACATGCCAATCTAACAAATCAAGCACATAGCATAAATTATGAGCATAAAATTAAACCAAACCACACCTAGAATCTATCTAACCAAGCACTAAGCACACAAGCACATCAAAGGCAGCCAATAAACCATACATAGGAGCTTATGCTCTTACAATAATTTTGCATAAAAATACACATAAATCTCAAGCTTAAAACTCATTAAAACTTGACAAAAAGCTTTTAAAAATTTTACCTTCCAAGAGGTGACTTTCGGCTAGGGTTTGGGTACTCGAAAATTTTCTGGTTGCACCACTTGGTTCAAGGGTTCGGCTGCTCACTCCACACGCACCAAAAATCAAATTTTTGGCTCCCTTTTGGTCTCCTCTCCTTGCTCGGACACTCAAGAGAGTTTGGCCCCAAATCTGAAATTTTTTCCTCACTTTTCTCCCACAAACCCGAGGGCTGCTCCAAGGGTGATTCAAGTTCCAAAACTTGATCAAAACTCACTCCTTTTTCTCACCAAACAAACCCGAAACTCAAACCCTAATTTCTACCTCAAATTTTGGTTTTTCTCTTGTGTTTCCCCTGCTCCAAACCCACGGCAACAAGGGCTGCTTGGCTGCAGAAATTTTTTTCTTTTTCTTCCACTCGGTTTCCTAGCTACCCGAAGCAAGAAGGATGGCTTGGACTTGAAAAATTTTTCTGATCTCTCACTCCCTTTCTCTCGGATTTTTGAGCTAGAATTTTGCAAGAACTTAGTTGCATTTTCTCATTAAAATGAATAGAGAAACCCACCCCCTTTTATAGACAACTTTGTGAGCTTTTGAAATAGGATTTTGACCCCAAAATTTGCAAAATTTTGGACTTCTTGCATGCTAGGTGTCCGGATATTGGAGGGTGCAAGACAACTCATAGTGAGTTGGCATAGTCCATGTGTCCTCTTGTGATTGGTCCAACACATCTCACATAGAATAAAATATTATTTCTTTATGAGATATCTTAAAAATTTAGGGTTTTATTTGGATAAAATCTTTGAAACTTTGATTGTAAAAATTTAAATTCCAATACTGTAATAATTATTTTACAGTTTGGATTTTTCATAATTACAGTCAAAAAAATCGGATCGAAGATCTTTTCTCAAATCCTTCTGCCTCGTGACTTAATGTGGCGTGCTTGATTTTTCTAAGGTGGTTTTAGTTTCTAACTGTCATAAAAATTAGTTCCTGCATTATTTTTCATAAAACGCAGATCTTAAAATTCCTCCGTCATAATTTCGGCCATTTTGGTCAAACTTTGACTTTTCGGTCAACGGTTGACTTTTTCGGTCAAAATTTTGACTTTTGTAAAATCGAGTCGATTTCACTCCTTATTGTTCAAAAAGGCTATTTGCTTCTTCGAACAGTCATTTTTGAGTTTTATTAAGCTATAAAAACTCATAACACACATTAGAGCTCTGAAACAAGCTTTTTCATGAAATTGTATGTACTATTTACATTCAATTCTTTACAGAAGCTAGTTACATGAAAAACTAGATCTCACAGTTAGCCTCAATGCACGACGTTTTTCACGTGTCAATGCTGAAGAAATATGTTCCAGATCCTTCTCACGTGCTCAGTCAGGAGCCAGTGGAAGTTCAGACAGATCTGACCTATGAAGAAAAACCCGTTAAAATCCTCGACAGAGAAAATAAGGTTTTAAGGAATAAAGTTATTCCTATGATTAAGGTATTATGGCGAAACCATAAAGTCGAAGAAGCAACATGGGAGCCAGAGGATGCGATGAGGAAGAACTACCCCGAGTTGTTTTAATTTTCGAGGACGAAAATTTTTAAGGAGGGTAGATTGTGATATCTGGTTTTCATGCTACTAATTCTTTGTAAAGAATTAAATATGTGCAGTTATGCAATTTTATGAAAAAAGTTCAGTTCAGAACTTTCATGTGTGTCTTATGAGTTTTTTTATAGCTTAAAAAGACTAAAAAATGATGATTCGAAGAAGCAAACAGCCTTTTCGGACAAAAAGGAGTGAAATCTGATCGATATGTGAAAAGTCAAAATTTTGACCAAAAAGTCAACCGTTGACCTGAAAAGTCAAAGTTTGACCAAAATGGTCCAAATTGTGAAACATGAATTTTAAGATCTGCATTTTTCGAAAAATACTGCAGAAACTCATTTTCTTTAACAGATAATGAAAATGAGACACCGGAACCACCATAGAAAAAAATCAGGCGCATTTATTGAGTTCATGGGGTAGAAAAGGTTTGAGAAAACAAGAAAATATTTTTCGACCCGATTTTCCGACGGCAAGTATAAAAAAATCTAAAAACTGTAAAATAATATTTACAGTATTGGAATTTAAATTTTTGAACTCGACGTTTCAAGATTTTCAGTCAACCAAAGTTTGATTCAAGAATTTTACCTAAAGCAAGTCATCCTTATCCTCATGGTGTGGTGGCCCAATCAAGTGTTGACACATACCCCTTTGACAACTCAACATTGGTTGTCTTCCACAACCCTCCATGGCCGGCCACATGCCCCCCCTACAAGTCCAAAATTTAAAAATTTTGGGGGGCCAAAATCATATTTTTTGAGAGTTCAAATTTGTCTATAAATAGAGAGCTTCACCTATTCATTTTAAATGAAAAACACAAGTGAACTCTTGCCAATTTCTAGCTCAAAATCCGAGAGAGAGAATAGTGAAGTTCAGAAAAAATTTTCTCGTCCAAACTTCATCCACTTGCTTCGGGTAGCCTAGGAAACCGAGGGAGAGAAAGAAAAAAAAAATTTCTGGCAGCTTGTGCAGCCTTGCCGTGAGCCAAAGAGCAGGGGAGAACCAAGGGAAAACCGAAATTTTTGGGGGAAAATTAGGGCCAAGGGTTTCGGGTGGCTTAGCTAGCCAAAAGAGTGAGTTTGAGTGAGCTTTGGAGGCTTGATTTTGCCTCTAGGACAGCCTCGGGTAAGTAGCTTGGAGGAGAGAAAAAAAAATTCCAGCTTTGGGCCAAGTGACCCTAAGTGGCCGAGCAAGGGAGGAGACCAGCCAAAGGAACCAAAAACTTGGTTTTTGGTGCACCAAGTTGATCAGCCGAACCATAGGAGCCAAGGGGGGAGCTAGGAGGGACTTCGGCAAACCCAAACCCTAAGGGCCGAACAACACACACACCACTTGAGGTAAAATTCTAAAAGTTTTCTAAAGCTTTTAATTGAGTTTTTAAGCTTTGATTTAAGTGTATTTTTCAGCCAAAAAGATGTAAGGGCATAAGCCCATTGCATGAGGTTATTTTCGGCCCTATGTGTGTGCTTGGTTGCCGAGTGGCTTGGTTAGCCTAGCCATAGGCTGTTTTGATGGTTTGCATGCTTTTAAGTTCGGTTTTGTGCTTAAATTGCTAGATGGCATGCTAGGGTTTAAATTAGGCTTTATGTCCCCATTAGGTCAGATTTGATTCATGCATGTATGCTTTAAAGTTTTATGAACCATGATGCTAGATAGGTTGATTGTATGCTTGCTAGAGGAACCGTGCAACCCTAGGCAATTAGGTTCGGATTATGGGTTGCACGAACACGTGGGATGGCTTGGTAAGCCTTTAAGGGACGCTAGACGCGCTGCATGTATGATGACTATCTCCCGAAGTGGTCGGTCGAGCTAGAACCCTCGCCCTAGGACGTAAAATCAACCCTAAAAACTGAAACTGCCTCTCGGGTTCCCCAGTGGGCAGTCTCGGAAAAGTGTCACAGTAGGCCGATAGAGGCCGAATGGGCAAAAACGTAAAACACAAAAGTTGTAGATTAGGGTGTTTCCTAGGGGGATACGCGAGCACTTTGCCCAAATAAGGCTCCAACGGCCTACTTTTTCAAGAAAAACCGTAGGTGGGTCAGTGAGACCCAGTTTTCATGTTAAGTCTGTTTTCGATTTAAAACTGGTACTAATCGGTAAGGAATCAGAAAATGTGTAAAACACAAAAGTTTTAGAACTCCTCGAGGGCTAGAACTTTTGTGAAGGAAACTTTTTCCAAATCAAAACGGATTTTTAATTGTAACCTAAAATCTGAAAACTGCGCAGGATTCAACAAAATTCTGTGCATGATTTTGTAGAACCAAACTAGGAAAATTATTTTTCGGACTCAACACACTGTTTTCAAGCACGGAAACTGTCCCAAAAGCAGTTTCCGACCCTTACTTATTTTATGAAATTATAAGCCAAGATCTACGAAATTTTTATGAAGCAAGTTATTAAGTTAAGTTAAAAGCTAAGTCTTTTATGAAAAGGGTTTTAAGTTAAAGTTTTCAAAGAAAAGGATTTTAAGTTAAGTTTTTCAAAGGAAAATGTAGAACGGAAGGTAGCCGGGATGTAGCACCCGAGTTACCGGGCTTGGCCCCGAAGCCCAGAGTTGACCCGAAGAGGGTTGACTTTAGCAATCGAAAAGGTTGACTTTGGTCAACCTATAAGAAAACAAGTTTTTATACAAGCCCTAGGGTAGGTTTTACCTAACCCAATATTTTTATAAATGGGCTTAAGCTTACGAAAAGATTTTTCAACATAACCCGCTGGGTTACAAATGACTTCACGTCAGGGGGGACATATAGCCGAAAACCCGCATAAATGTTGGTTAGTACCAACATACGATAAAGATGAACTAGAAGACTGACGTACGTCCTTTAATCAAGCAGGAGGAGTCCTGCAGCTGAACTCGGAAGAGGATCTGCCAAACAACTGAAGTACAGACGGTAAGTACAACACCGTCTACAGCACAAGCTAATAGGATTATACTATTAGACTCGATGATGTGCGCTGTGTTATATGCTAAGTACCATGTATGCTACATGAAATATACTAAGTATTATGCAATATGTTAAGTATATGGTTATATGCTAAGATAAGACAAGATAAGAAAGAATCAAGACATCAGAAATGTATGTTCACACGTAAACAAGTTTAAGTAAGAAAATAAGCACCGTGTCGTACCACCCGCGCCAGGTCGGGTTGGACTGTGGATTGAACTGGAATTGGTTTGGCCGCCCCAGACAATCCATAGTCGCGCGCCGGATACGAACACGTAGACTAAGGGCCCATAAGATATAAGAACAAGGAAAATAATATAGCATAATATGATCCATGCATGCTATGTGTTATATGTTATGTAATGTATGTCATGCTAAGTATGCTATGTCTATATGCTATGTTAAGTGTTATGCTATGTGTATGCTATGTTATCATGATTTAAGTGTTATATGTTATAAGTTATACTATTATTTAAATACGGCCTAGGAGTTGTACTTACTGGGCTTTAAGCTCACCGTTTTGAGTTTGTGCTGTAGGTAAGTCGCCTGCCAGCTGATATTGATGCGATGGGGAGTAGCGAGTTCAAGCACTGTAAATCGTGGTATATGGAACCACTACGCATTTTTGAGTGGTATATACTTATGAGAGACAAGAAACGTTTTATAAGTAATAGTTAATATGTTTATGCATAGAAACAATATTTTAAGTTTATGTACATAGTTTTGTGTACTATAAAAAAAAAAAAAATCCGCTGTGTTTTGCAAGTAAGTAGTATGCTATGAATGTATGTTAATAAGTACGGTAGCGGCCTACGCTAGGTGGGTCATTACAGAATGAGGTAAAACTCAAAACACGAAAGTTGTTCGGAACAACTTTTCCTAGAGAACAGCGCGGACAGAATCTCGAAATAAGGCTCCAAAGGCCTCCGTTTTACCTGAAACCCGTGGCTGAACCCTGGGACGTTCTCCACACAGTTTTCCAGAGTTAACCCGTTTTCAAATAAAAACTGGTACTGATCTAGGCCGAACTAGATTTTGTGCAAAACACGAAAGTTTTAGCATTTTTTGATAGTTAAAACTTTCATGAAGACAAGTTTTTCAGATTCCAAGCCGATTTTTAAACTGGGCGCGTTTTGTGAGAGACGCGCAGAGAGCCCGAAATATTGCAAATGAGTTTCACGAAAATCTTTTCTAGAAAAATCATGAAGTGTTCTTAAATGATCATTTTAGCTTCGAAAACCGTTCCAAAGATGGTTTCCGACCCCAAATGATTTTATAAAATATTTATTTTGAAAACCATGAATTTTAAGGGCTCGGGTTTGAAATTCACATTTTTCCTATAAAGTAAAGAAAAAGAAGGTTTCAACCAAACAATTCCAAGTTAAAGAGAATAATGAAATTTAAACCAATGAATTTTCTAATTAAAAGGGTTAGAATTTTTACAAGCAAAATGAAGGATTTTTGGAAGTTAATCACACAAGATTTTCCAAAAATAAGGAAGAGAAATTTTAAAGTAAAATTGGTAAACAAGCCGATTACGAACGGTAACCGGATATTATATCCGAGTTACAAACCCAAGGATAACCAAGGGTTGACAAAAGGTTAACCCAAGGTTAATTAAGGTTAACCTTAAGAGTTACCCAATATAACCCCAAGGGATACCCATATGTATATTGGGCTAAGATTTAATGGGTTAATGGAAATAACCCAATAACAAGGATGTATGAGCAAAGCCCACTAATAGAACAAGGCTCTAAACTAAAAAGGTTACCCAATGTAACCTCATAAGGACTTATCCAAGTTCAATAAAGAATGGGGATAAAAATGGCCAAGATGGATATCATGAATAGGGGACATACAACCAAAAGTAAATGTGAGTGTTGGTAGGTCACCAACACCTTACGAAAGGATCCGGATCCTATATTCTTGGTATATCAAGAAAGTGAATTGCGGTTGCCGACGAATTAAGGAACGCGATTCTAAGGATACGGCACTAGAGGTAAGTACAAACCTCACCTGCAGTATGAAAACTAGTAATTTATGTTCAAGTATGTGGTTTTCAAATATGCTGCAATATGTTGTGTGCTATATCTATGAAATGCCATGTTTAGGAAAAGTGTTATTTTTACAAAATGCCATGTTTATAATAGGTGTTATTTTCGCAAAATGCTATGTTTATGAAAAGTGCTATTTTTACAAAAGATTATAAAAGTGTTATATTTGCAAAATGTCATGTTATAAAAATGTCATGTTTGCAAATGCTATGAATGAAAAGAATGCCATGCCATGTTATTAATGAGATGAAAAGTATGTTATCGTATAGTGACATCATAAGGTATGTTCACTAAAGATAAATAACATGGTAAGAAATCACAAGTAAAGTGTCGTACCAACCTCCCCTAAGGTGGAGGATTTTTATGTTAAAACTATAGATTCGCCCTCTCGTTGATGTAAGAGGGTGTAATCATTTATGTTTTCCTGGAGCAGTTAGGGACTTGCAATCCCATCTAACTGTATCTAGAGGCGTGCTATATGTTAAGGGTACGTACACTATGGGGCCCATAAGAAAGATAAGAAAGTTAAAAAAATGCATAAATGGAACATAAATGGTTCATGCATATGCATATGATGATGAATGTTTTCATAATGTTTTAAATGCTTTGTGAGATTATGTTTGTGCTTACTGGGCGAAAGCTCATCAAGTTATATTTCATACTGTAGGTAAGAAACCCGCAGCTTAATGCTGGGCATTGTTGGAGCGGTGTGGCGGCAGACGAAGGCGGTATGGATACCACTACGCATAGTTTCCGCAAATTTTTTGATGTAAAGAAGTTTTTGTATATAAGCATGTATGATAAAGACAAATTATGCTTTATGGTATTTTGGAACTAAATATCTTAAGTAAACGTTTACTTAAGTAGTAATGATGTATTACTAAAGACAAATGTTTTATAAGTAAGTTTCAAAAAAAAAATATACCCAAATTTTCAAGTAAGAAAGTAAGTAAAGTAAGGCGTGACGGTCCTACGTAGTAAGGGGGTGTCACAGAGTTGGTATCAGAGAGGTATCCTGCCAGCCTACTTCGTCTCGCTCCGCATCGTTCTGCAATAGCCCAAGTAAGTTAATTTATTTTCTTACGCTTAGAAATAGATTTTCGTATTCGACGCATATCGATGGTTCATAATGGAAAGGTTGGTTGTGAGAATAACATTGGGTTGTGCCCTAGCTCGATGGTGGTAAACAAGTAATGTATGCCCATGATGAGGAAATTATGTGTTTTCCTAAAAACTATGATTATGAAAAGAAAATTATGGTTCTGTATAAAATATATGATTTTATGAAAGTTTAAAAAAAAAAATAAGAAGCTTATTTTGTTGCTTCTATACAGAACCATGCCACCAAGACGTCGAGCGGCACAGGCCCAAAACGTCGATCTTACAGCTCAACTGAACGAGCTGAGAGAGATGATGCTCGCTCAACAACGAGAAATAGGTGGGCTTAGGGCTCAAATAGCCCAACAGAACCAAGGACCGCCCGAACCGGAATTCCCCGAGGAGGAACCAGTGTACCATGAATTTCGGCGCATGAAGGCACCGGAATCCAAAGGATCGACGGACCCTATCGAGGCCGATAATTGGCTCATCGACCCCCAAGTTTCTCTGAACTTCCTCGGACTCGATGATAGAGAAAGAGTCCTCTGTGCGTAATTCATGCTGAAGAAGGACGCCCGATTATGGTGGGAGACAGTTCAGATCAGACGGGACGTCACCCAGATGACATGGGAAGACTTCGTGGAAGAGTTCCGTGAGAAATACTTCAACACGGAAGTAATGGAAACTCAACAGGATGAATTCACCAATTTCCGTCAGGGAAATTTGTCAGTGGCTGAAGCTGTGAGAAGGTTTGAACAGCTCGCCCGTCTCTGCCCTCAACTCATCAGTTCTGAGAAGGACAAAGTGAAGAAGATGATGAAAATGTTCCGGCCAGAATTAACCTTGCTTATCAGCAGTGGCCCCAACCACCGCTTCACTGTTGCCGAGTGCGTCAGTCGAGCAGTTCGGCCGAATATTGGGTCGGCCAGAACAAGACACAACGAGCCCAGTTCTTTAAAGAAAGGAATGAGGAGAAGGCCCTGGCCAAGCAAAGTCAGACCAAGCCCGGCCAACCATCACAGCAAAAAGGTCAAGGAGGACCTTCTGGCCAACGCGGCGGCAACAAACCGTATGGCAACCCCCAGCAGAAAAGAAAGTGGAATGCTGGAGGGCAAGGGAGCCAACAGAATCCTCCCCAGAAGAAGAATGCCCCTGACAATAGTGGAACTCCCCCTTGCTAGAAATGTGGGAGAAAACACCTGGGAGACTGCCGTGCCGGGACAAACCGCTGTTACCTGTGTGGCAAGGAAGGCCACTTTGCCAAGAATTGCAATGCCAATGTTCAGCATCAGTAGAATTATCAGCGGGGTCAGGGAAGTCAGTTACATGCCGCCCAGATGAAGTTGGAGGGACCTGCAGTTCCTCAAGGCCGAGCTGAAGCTCCAGAACCGCAAGGACGCATCTATGCCTATACAAAGGAGGATGCTCAAGCTGGACCGTCCACGGTGGTGACAGGTCAGCTTCCTATTGCCCAACAAGATGCTTATGTATTGATTGATTCTGGAGCTACGCATTCATTCACATCACCTAGGTTTGCTAAGAAACTAGGTAGAGATAATGAGAAAATTGGAAGAACCTTTCGTACTGCATTACCCTCCGGGGAAATCTTGTTGTCTGATTATTGGATACGCCATGTTCCAATAATCATATGCGGTAGAGAGATGTACGTCAACCTAATCGTCATCGACTTATACGACTACGACGTTATCCTGGGTATGGACTTCCTGGGAAAGTACAACGCGGTTATCGACTGCCAGCGTCGTGCCGTTACGTTCAAGCCAGTTGGGGATAAGGAATTCATTTTTCGAGGATCGACCCCGAAGCAGCCAAAGATGTTTATTTCGGCGTTAAAGGCTAAAAAGTTATTGGCGGAAGGATGTACGGGATTTCTAGCCAACATGGTAGATAAGACGCTAGAGACCGAAAGTAAGCCGGAAGATGTACTGATAGTCAAGGAGTTTGTGGACGTTTTTCCTGAAGATCTGCCAGGATTGCCACCAGAACGAGAAATCTCTTTTGAGATTGAGTTGCTTCCAGGATCGGCACCAGTATCCAAGGCACCGTATAGGATGGCGCCTGCTGAACTCAAAGAATTACAAGTCCAGTTGAAGGAGCTCCTAGATAAAGGATTCATCAGACAAAGCTATTCACCGTGGGGAGCCCCGGTGTTGTTTGTTAAGAAGAAGGACGGCACTCTAAGAATGTGCATCGACTATCGGGAGTTGAACAAGATCACCATCAAGAACAAGTATCCGTTGCCCAGGATCGACGATCTGTTCGACCAACTGAAAGGAGCCTCAGTCTTTTCGAAGATTGATCTACGATCGGGATATCACCAGCTCCGAATCAAGGAAGGAGATGTTCCGAAGACGGCGTTTCGCACCGATATGGACACTACGAGTTCCTTGTGATGCCGTTCGGACTGACAAATGCACCAGCCGCCTTCATGGATCTGATGAATCGAGTATTTAAGGACTACCTAGACAAGTTTGTCATTGTCTTCATAGACGACATTCTGATCTATTCAAGGTCGAAAGAGGAGCACGAAGAGCATCTAAGGATTGCACTACGGATTTTGAAGCAAAATCAGCTTTACGCCAAGTTCTCCAAGTGCGAGTTTTGGTTGGAAAAGGTCCATTTCCTTGGACATGTAGTCTCAAAAGAAGGCATATCCGTAGACCCGGCTAAGATTGAGGCGGTAAGTAAGTGGCCAGCCCCCAAAAATGTCACCGAAGTGCGCAGTTTCCTCGGATTAGCGGGCTATTACCGACGATTTGTCGAAGGATTTGCTAAGATCGCGGCGCCACTTACCGCACTCACAAGAAAAGGAAGGCATACGAATGGACAATAAGTGTGAAGAGCACTTCCAAGAGCTCAAAAGCAAGTTGACGAGCGCTCCAATCCTCACAATTCCGGTTGGAGGAAGAAAACTTCGTAATTTACAGCGATGCTTCCAAGATAGGATTGGGAGCCGTGCTTATGCAAAACGGAAAAGTGATCGCTTATGCTCGCGACAGCTCAAGGAACACGAGAAGAACTATCCGACGCATGATTTGGAGCTTGCGGCGGTAGTATTTGCCTTAAAGATTTGGAGGCACTACCTCTACGGTACAAAATGCGAAGTGTACACGGACCATCAGAGTTTGAAGTACATCTTCACACAAAAAGAACTCAACATGAGGCAAAGAAGATGGCTCGAATTGGTTAAGGACTACGACATAGATATCCGATACCATCCCGGGAAGGCTAACAAGGTAGCCGATGCCCTAAGTCGGAAGTCGTCTTCCTCAATGATGTCAATCAGGTCATTGACCGAGCCTCTTCAAAAGGAGCTAATGGAAGCCAGAATCGAGCTTATTACGGGAAGATTAGCTGCTCTAACCTTCCAGCCTACTATTTTGGATGGCATAAAGGAACGTCAAGAAGCCGATGCCTCGCTGCTTAGAACGAAAAACAAGGTTCTAGAAGGAAAGGAGTCAAATTTCCACATATCCAATGAGGGCATACTCTATCAAAAGAATAGATTATGTATTCCTAATGAGGAAAAATTGAAGGAAAAGATAATGGAGGAAGCTCACGAGACTCCGTACTCTATCCATCCCAGAGCCACAAAGATGTACAAGGACTTAAAAGAGGGCTTTTGGTGGCCTAAGATGAAGAACGACGTTGCTACTTTTGTCAGCAAGTGCCTTACCTGTCAAAAAGTAAAGGCGGAACACCAACGTCCAGGAGGAGAACTGCAGAAAATCTCCATCCCAGAATGGAAATGGGACCAAGTGACGATGGATTTCGTGGTTGGTCTGCCTCGAACTCCTAGCGGCAACGACGCCATTTGGGTAGTCGTTGACCGATTGACAAAGTCGGCACACTTTATAGCCATCAAGCTCAGCTTCTCTGTGGAACAATTGGCAGAATTGTACGTGGCTCAGATCGTTCGCTATCATGGAATTCCGAAGACGATAATCTCGGATCGCGACGGTCGCTTCACTTCGAAATTTTGGAAGAGCGTACATGAAGCAATGGGTACCAAGCTTTCGTTTAGTACAGCTTTTCACCCACAAACGGATGGACAATCAGAAAGGACCATTCAAACCTTAGAAGACATGTTGCGAGCTTGCGTGATGGATTTCAAGGGAACTTGGGATAAGAAGCTTCCTTTGATTGAATTCTCGTACAACAACAGTTTTCACGCTTCAATTGGAATGGCTCCTTATGAAGCTTTATATGGAAGAAGATGCAGATCTCCAGTCCACTGGTACGAGACAAGAGAAAAAGAGCTTGTATCTACAGACTTCATTCGAAAGACCACGGAAAACGTGAAGCTCATACGACAAAGGATGGAGACTGCATTTAGCCGGCAAAAGAGTTACGCCGACAAACGCCGAAGACCTCTCGAATTTCAAGTAGGAGACTTGGTTCCTTCCTCAAAGGGAGTTATGCGATTCGGAAAGAAGGGGAAATTAAGCCCAAGGTATATAGGGCCGTTCGAGATACTCGAAAGAGTTGGGAACGTAGCCTACAAGTTGGCTCTACCCCAAGAATTAGCATATGTGCACAATGTGTTTCATGTATCAATGCTAAAGAAGTATGTTCCGGATCCCTCACACGTAATCGAGCATGAACCGATCGAGGTTCGAGAAGATCTGACTTATGAGGAGAAGCCAGTCCAGATTTTGGCACGAGAAGAAAAAGTGTTAAGGAATAAGGTTATCCCTCTAGTCAAGGTACTATGGAGAAACCGCCACATCGAAGAAGCGACGTGGGAACGAGAAGAAGATATGAAGAGAGACTACCCCGATTTGTTCTAATTTTCGAGGACGAAAATCTTTTAAGGAGGGTAGGTTGTAAGACCCGAAATTTTGAAGACTTGTAATCTCCTTGTTCATAAGGAATTAGAGTCTAATTTATGTATATGATGTGTTATATGAAAAATTATGAATAATAATGAGAAATTCATAATTTTATTAAACGATGTTCGAGTCCTCATTTAATGATTTTGAGACTCAATTAATGTTTTACGAGCCAAGAATGAAGTTTTTAAAGGAAAAAGAATGAGGAAAATGATGAAATTTGACAAAAGTCAAAGGTTGACCAAAAAGTCAAAGGGTTGACCAAAAAGTCAAAGTTTGACCGGACGGGTCACAACGTCGACTTTACAAGTATGATGAAGGAATATGAAAAGAAACTCCAAAAATGAAGTTTTATAAGCCATAAATCCACCCTAGAAAAATCAAGCACACCGAAAAAGAATTAAGGGCAAAAAGGTCTCCGAAAAATTGGAGAAAGAGAGTTTCGGTCCAAAATTTACATGGAAAGAATTTTTGGATCAAAATATAAAATAAGAATGCTCATCACAGTGTTGGAAATAACTGTAGAGCGCGAAAGGAACTGTGAAAGAACGAAATGGCCAAACAAGGCCTTGGAAGAGCTAGTGGAAGATGACATCAACCCTTGACATCACCCCCCACTAACTCAAAGTTGCATCATATGGATTTTACCATGCATGATGGCCGGCCATACATGGGAGACAGAAAGGAAAAGAAAAAAAATGGGAAAGCCTTAAATTAAGGATAAAAGTGCACCAACTTTTGTCCATCAAAGGTCCCCCATCTCCCATTCACTTTTGCTTAAAATAATGAGCCAAACCCATGCCATTTTCTCCTTAAAATCCGGCAATACTCCCCCTCTCTCCATCATGTTCGGCCAGCCAAAGGAGAAGCAAAGGAAATGAAAAAAAAATGGGAACAAGATAAAACATAAAGCCATGAAATGAGGACAAGCAACCACTCCACCTTTCCTTCCACCAAGGGCTGCCACTTGTCCCTCTTTTCCCTCAATTTTCAGCAGCCCATGCTCTCCTAATCTCCCTTGGATTCGGCAGCCAACAAGGAAGAGAGAGGACTTGACACAAAGCCTTGAATCAAGGGACAAGAAAGCAACCACTCTAGTCATTCAAGACATCTCATCTTTTCTCTTCTCTTTTTCCTTGTCAAAGCAGCCAAAAGCTTTGCTTTTCCTTGAGGATACTCGGCAGCTAGGGAGAGAAAGAGAGAGAGAGAGATTCAAAAAGTTTTGGGTTTCCATCTCCTTGGAGTTTCGGTTCTAGAGAGAGAGAACGAAGGAGAAGTGAGAAAATTTTTTTGGTAAGTTCTACCAAGTGTTAGCCGACCAAGAGCAAGAGGAAAAGAGGTAAGTGGATCTTGAAAAATTTCTAGATTTCTTCCTTGATAATGCTCGGTTTTGAGGTGAGAAAAAGCTAACAAAAAAATCTCTTGGATCTCATTTTTATGAACCAAATCCGTGAGCCAAGCAAGGAAGAGTTTTGAGAGAAAAAAATTTTGGTGATTCTCCAAGCAAGTGGCCGAACCAAGCAAGAGGAGAAAAGGTGAGGAAAAACTTGATTCTTCTCCTTGTAATCTTGGATTTTTCTTTATGTTGAGGGTCGGTTTTTAGAGGAGCCTTAGAGCTAACAAAAATAAAATTTTTGGATCCCATTGTGTGGTGAAGCCGTGGGCTAAGAGCAAGCCAAGGGAGGAAGGAAAACTTTGGGATTTCGAAAACCCTAACTTGGGTTGAGGTAAATCTCTTAAACCTCCTTAAATCTAAGCTTTATTTAAGGTTTTTAATGATGATTTGGAATGGTTTGTAAGGACATAAGTCCATTTAATTTTCTGCCCTCATTTATGGTGTGTGTGTGCTTGATAAGGTTAGGTTGGTTGGCTGATTTTTTTTATGCTTGATTGCTTAAAATTTGTGCTTGAAAATGATGGATTTTTCATGCTAGAAAATAGGTTGTATGTCCCATAAGTTTAGGCCAAAGATCTGCCCTTGGCAGCCAAGAGAGCTTGCTAGACTTAGGGATGGATTTTGTGTGATGGTATGTGATGATGCATGAGTTAGAACCATGTAACCCTAATCTTTTTAATTTTCGGATTTGGGGTTGCATGAGTAGAATGAGATGGATTTATGGGTTGTAATGGGACGTTAGAAGCGCTGCTTGATGTTGTCTAAGCTCCCGATGTGATCGGTCGAGATAGATTCCGCGAATAGGACGTAAACCGAAGAGAGGAACCGAAACTGTCAATTCGGATTTGAATCTGGCCAGTTTCGGGAAAGGGTAATTTCAAGGCCCTTAGAGGCCGAATGAGGTAAAACTCAAAACATGAAAGTTGTTTGGAACAACTTTTCCTAGAGGACAAGCACGAATAGAATCTCGAAATAAGGCTCCAAAGGCCTCCGTTTTACTTGAAACCCGTGGCTGAACCCTGGGACGTTCTCCACACAGTTTTCCAGAGTTAACCCGTTTTCAAATAAAAACTGGTACTGATCTAGGCTGAACTAGATTTTGTGCAAAACACGAAAGTTTTAGCATTTTTCGATAGCTACAACTTTCGTAAAGACAAGTTTTTTAGATTCCAAGCCGATTTTTAAACTGGGCGCGTTTTGTGAGAGACGCGCAGAGAGCCCGAAATATTGCAAATGAGTTTCACGAAAATCTTTTCTAGAAAAATCATGAAGTGTTCTTAAATGATCATTTTAGCTTAGAAAACCATTCCAAAGATGGTTTCTGACCCCAAATGATTTTATAAAATATTTATTTCGAAAACCATGAATTTTAAGGGCTCGGGTTTGAAATTCACATTTTTCCTATAAAGTAAAGAAAAAGAGGGTTTCAACCAAACATTTCCAAGTTAAAGAAATAATGAAATTTAAGCCAATGAATTTTCTAATTAAAAGGGTTAGAATTTTTACAAGCAAAATGAAGGATTTTTGGAAGTTAATCACACAAGATTTTCCAAAAATAAGGAAGAGAAATTTTAAAGTAAAATTGGTAAACAAGCCGATTACGAACGGTAACCGGATATTATATCCGAGTTACAAACCCAAGGATAACCAAGGATTGACAAAAGGTTGACCCAAGGTTAATTAAGGTTAACCTTAAGGGTTACCCAATATAACCCCAAGGGATACCCACATGTATATTGGGCTAAGATTTAATGGGTTAATGGAAATAACCCAATAACAAGGATGTATGAGCAAAGCCCATTAATAGAACAAGGCTCTAAACTAAAAAGGTTACCCAATGTAACCTCATAAGGACTTATCCAAGTTCAATAAAGAATGGGGATAAAAATGGCCAAGATGGATATCATGAATAAGGGACATACAACCAAAAGTAAATGTGAGTGTTGGTAGGTCACCAACACCTTACGAAAGGATCCTGATCCTATATTTTTGGTATATCAAGAAAGTGAATTGCGGTTGCCGACGAATTAAGGAACGCGATTCTAAGGATACGGCACTAGAGGTAAGACAAACCTCACCTGCAGTATGAAAACTAGTAATTTATGTTCAAGTATGTGGTTTTCAAATATGCTGCAATATGTTGTGTGCTATATCTATGAAATGCCATATTTAGGAAAAGTGCTATTTTTACAAAATGCCATGTTTATAAAAGTTGTTATTTTCGCAAAATGCTATGTTTATGAAAAGTGCTATTTTTGCAAAAGATTATAAAAGTGTTATATTTGCAAAATGTCATGTTATAAAAATGTCATGTTTACAAATGCTATGAATGAAAAGAATGACATGCCATGTTATTAATGAGATGAAAAGTATGTTATCGTATAGTGACATCATAAGGTATGTTCACTAAAGATAAATAACATGGTAAGAAATCACAAGTAAAGTGTCGTACCAACCTCCCCCAAGGTAGAGCATTTTTATGTTAAAATTATGGATTCGCCCTCTCGTTGATGTAAGAGGGTGTAATCATTTATGTTTTCCTGGAGCAGTTAGGGACTTGCAATCCCATCTAACTGTATCTAGAGGCGCGCTATATGTTAAGGGTACATACACTATGGGGCCCATAAGAAAGATAAGAAAGTTAAAGAAATACATAAATGGAACATAAATGGTTCACGCATATGCATATGATGATGAATGTTTTCATGATGTTTTAAATGTTTTGTGAGATTATGTTTGTGCTTACTGGGCGAAAGCTCATCAAGTTATATTTCATACTGTAGGTAAGAAACCCGCAACTTAATGCTGGGCATTGTTGGAGCAGTGTGGCGGCAGACGAAGGCGGTATGGATACCACTACGCATAGTTTCCGCAAATCTTTTGATGTAAAGAAGTTTTTATATATAAGCATGTATGATAAAGACAAATTATGCTTTATGGTATTTTGGAACTAAATACCTTAAGTAAACGTTTACTTAAGTAGTAATGATGTATTACTAAAGACAAATGTTTTATAAGTAAGTTTCAAAAAAAAAAAATATACCCAAATTTTCAAGTAAGAAAGTAAGTAAAGTAAGGCGTGACGGTCCTATGTAGTAAGGGGGCGTCACAACTTCGAGCTTTGGGGCTAAGCCCTGTGACTCGGGTATAATTTTCCGATCACCATTCATCGTGCTTGATTTATAACTTAACTTGAAAAATTGCTTTTTTTCCTTTATCTTGAAAAAGTTGGCACTTAAGCCTAAAACTACCTTAATTTCTTCTAAAAATCCTTGATTCTTGAAACATGGTTTTATAAAATATTTGAGGGTTGGAAATTGCCTTTGAAATAGTTTCCATGTTCAAAACAGTGTTTTTAGACAGAAAAACAGTTTTCCTACACTGGTTCTAGAAAATCCTGTGCAGGAATTTCTTGCTCCCTGCACAGTTTTCAGATATCAGTTTATATTTAAAAATCCTTTTAGAATTAGAAAAATTTGTTTTCAGGAAAGTTCTAGCTCTCGAAGAGATCTAAAACTTTCATGTTTTAGAAAAAATCTAATTCTACTTAGATTCGTACCAGTTTTAATTTGAATCCGGCTGGTCGTGAAAACTGTGTCATAATGGACCAGCCTCGGTTTTTCGCAAAAACGGAGGCCATTGGAGCCTCATTTTAAGAAATGCCTACATTATCCCCTAGGAAAAACCCTGTTCTACAACTTCCGTGTTTTACGTTTTATCCCATTCGGCCTCTAAAGACCTGCAATTACCACTTTTCTGAAACTGTCCAGTTTGGAACCCGAACTGGCAGCTTCGTTTACTAACAATGGTTTACGTCCTAGTTTGTGAGTTCTACTTCAACCGCCCACTGCGGGAGCTTACTTACAAAGCATGCAGCATTTCTAACATCCCGCATGTTCCAACTTGCAAGCCCAACGTATCCATGCAGCCCATAAAATCCGAACCCTAACCTAGGGTTGCATGGCCTAACATAGCACATACCATTCCAAGCATTCAACATTCCATGCATACAACATCATACCAAATAAATCTCTAACATACAATCACATGCTCAATCATACCTTAGGGGACATATAACCTCATGTAAAATTCTAGCATGCAATCCTAGCATACAAAGCCAACATAAGCATATTAATGAACCAAACCACCCTTAAGAGATCTAATCAAGCACTAAAGCAATCTAAAGGGCATAAAAATAAATTGGTAAGCTTATGCTCTTACAAACATTGGCTTAAAAATACATTTAAAGCTCAATTTGAAAACTTGAATGGAAATAGAGCTAGGGTTTTCAAAATTACCTTGATTAAATTAGGGTTTGACTTTAGGGTTTCACCAACTTCACCCTTGGCTCCCTAGCTCCTACAACCGGTTCTACCTCACCAAAATGACAAAAAAACTTGACTTTTTGGACTCAATTTCAGCCTCCACCCTATGCTTGGCCACACCACCAATTTGCACCCAAAACTGAAATTTTTTTCCCTTGATTTCCTGCACAAACCCGTGGGCTCCCTAGGAAGAAAAATGACCTCAAAAACTTGCTCCAAGCTTGCTTGGTTGAAACCCAAACTCTCCCCTAGAGTGTCCCCTAAATTTTTGGACTTTTCTTCTTGGTTTCCCCTGCTCACTACCCCCACGGCAGCAGTTAGAAGTGGCTGGAAAAATTTTTTCACTCTCCCTCTTGCTTTCCTACTCAAAACCGAACACAACCAAACCTTGGTTCAAGAAAAATTTTTGTTTCTCTTCCACTCTCTCACTCTCGGCTTTCTTGGAGAAAAATGGCCAGAATTTTGTCACATTTTCTGATTTAAAAAGAGGAGAGGGCATCTCTATTTATAGGCAATGTAGGACTTTTGAAACTTTACATTTTGACCCCAAAATTTTTGAAAAATCATGCTAAAAGCATGCAAGGTGGCCGGCTGTTTTGGCTTGGAGAACAAGGTGGAATTGTCTAGAACAAGACATTTGTCTTGTGTGGATTTGTTCTCAAAAAGTTGATGTCATAATTCAAAAGGTGATGATATCATAAATCATAAAGGCATGCTTGTCTACATTTTCACAAAGCAGTCTAAATTTGAACTAAACACAGATAAATCTAATACTGTGTTGTACTAATACATAGTATTAATATTTTATACTATCGTAAAAATTTTATCTGTGAAAAATCAGGTTGAAAAAATGGGTTTTCACAGTATTTTTCCGATACTGCATGTCACAAAATTGTACAGTTAGGGTTTTGACCATTTTGGTCAAACTTTGACTTTTCCAGGTCAAAGTTGACTTTTTCGATCAACCCTTTGACTTTCCTAGAATCATGTAAATTTTATCTCTTTTCATCTAAAAAGACCATTTATCAATCAGAACAAGCATATTTGAGTCTTATAAAGCTATAAGAGCTCGTAGCACATAATAAAGTCCTAAAGCGAACTTTTTCATAAATGCCGATATGGCATGCATTTAATTCCTTTAAAAAGGAAATAGTAACATAGAAAAATCGAGTATTACAAAAGTATTCATGAAAAAGCTCGATTTAGAGCTTTTGTTAGAATTTGTGAATTTTTATGGGTCGAAAAGACTCAAAACAAAATGCTAAGGCTAGCAAACGACCTTTTTAGTCGAAAAGGACGAAAAAGTATGTGATTGCATGTTGGTCAAAGGTTTGACCAAAAAGTCAACTATGACTGAAAAAGTCAAAGTTTGACCAAGAGTGGTCAATGGGTTGACTTTACAGTATGATGAAATGCAGTATAGAAAAGATATTGCGAAAATCTTCTTTACGGTTAAGATAGCATGAATAGGCCTTAAAACCACCTTAGAAAATCAAGCACATCTAGTAGAGAGTAAAGGTAAAAAGGGCTCGGAAAAATAAGAAAAATTTTATACTATCCATTTTTACACATATAAATTTTAGACTGTAGTATAGTATAAAAATACTGTGTATAAGTGAACACAGTATTAGAAATATCTGTGTAGCTCAAAAAATGGACTGCTTTTTAAAAGAAATAGCCAAACAAGGCTCAAGGGGAGTGACATCACCATAGCCCATAATTATTACATCATAAATATTTAATCAAGCTTGGAAAGAATTTTTGGAATTCCCTAGAACCTCCTTGGCCGGCCACCTCACCTCCACTTTGTGCAAATATTGATTTTCATGGGGTTTTTTCATAATTTTCAAAAGTTTCTCCACCTCTATAAATAGGTGGTAGTCTTATTCACTTTTATTGGAAAATTAGGCCAAATTCTTACCATTTTTCTACTGAAAATCCGTGAGCTTGGGAGGAGAGAAAGAGAAAAGAAAAAAAAAATTTCCATAGGGGTTTTTGATTAGGGAGTGTTCGGATTCTAGGGGGAACCAAGAGAAAAAGTTTGAAAAGCTTTGGAGCCATTTTTGGCCTTGGTGGCCGAGTGTGAGAGGGAGGAAAAAGGGAAGAGAAAAGCTGGAAATTTTTGGGAAAAAGTCTTGTGTGGCCGGATTAGGGGAGAAATCATCAAGGAACTAAGAAAAAATTTTTGGTGCACTAGCTAAGGGTGAGGCCGGTTGTAGGAGCCAAAGGAGGGAGGAAGAAGTTTTGGTGCCTAAACCCTAACTTTGATCTAAGGTATTCTCTTGAGCCCTAATCTTTCAATTGAGTTCAATTTGGAATTCTACTTGTATTTCAAGTTAAAGTTTGTAATGACATAAGTCCAATTTAAGTTTCTTGCTCTAGGTTGCTAGATTGTACTTGATTTAGGGGTAAGGGTGGTTGGCTTATTTATGTGATTTGCTTGCTTGGTTTGTGTTTGTTGAAATGCTAGGTTGCATGCTAGATGGTAAATGGAATTGTATGTCCCCTGTTTTGGTATAACCTGCCTTAGGCAGCCTATGTTAGGTTGCTAGCTTGAACTTGAATGCTTGGTGCTTGATTGAATGAGATGCAAAAAATAAAAAAATAAAAAAATAGAACCATGCAAACCTAGGACTAAGGCAGTTTGAGCTGCATGTTGGTTCATGTGGGACGTTAGAAAACGCTGCATGCTTGATACCTAGGCTCCCGCATATTCGGTTGAGTTAGACTTCGCGCTATAGGACGTAAAATGAACCTAATAAGGAAAACTGCCAGTTCGGATTTGGAACTGCCCAGTTTTCTGGTAAGTGAAATTTGAGGCCTTTAGAGGCCGAATTTAGGAAAACGTAAAACATGAAAGGTGTTTGGAACGATTTTTCTTAGGGGACAGCCTAGATAGAATTCCAAAATGAGGCTCCAAAGGCTTTCGTTTTCACCAAAACCCGAGCCTGACTGTGCCCAGGATTTCTGCACGGCTAGGTGATGTTCAACCAGCAAAACGGACTAGTTAGAGTCCGAAATAAATTCTTCACAAAACACAAAAGTTTTAGGATCTTTCGAGAGCTATAACTTTCATGAAGACAACTTTTGCAAATTCGAAGTGGATCTTTAAACTGACACTGTTTTACAAAGGATGTGCAGGGAACATAAAATTTCTACACAGAATTTTCTAAAAACAGTTCCGAAAAATTATATTTTGCCTAAACCACCGTTTTTAATTACGAAAACTGTTCTAAAGGTAGTTTTCAGCCCTAAACAATTTTTATAAAGATCCATTTCGGAAATATGAATTTTTACAAGAAAATTAAAGAATTTTGAAGCTAAAGTACTCAAAATTTCCAAAAGTAGGAAAATGGAATTTTCAAGATAAAATTGGTAAACAAACCGACTACAGACTGTAACCGGAAGTAATATCTGAGTTACTGGGTTTAGCCCCAAAGCCCAAGATTGACCATAGAAAGTTGACCATGGTTGATCAGAGTTGACCATAGTTGACTTTGACCGATATTGACCAAAATTGACAATGGTTGAGCTTGACCGTGGTTGACCACCGTTAACTGAAGTGTTGACCTTGACTATGTTTGACCACAGTTGACCCCGAATAACTTAGGTCGACTCCCTTAAGGGTTACCCGATGTAACCCTAAGGGACACCGAAAATGTGGCAATGGGCTAAAGTTTAGGGTTATTAATGATAACCCAATGAGTCTTGGACAAAGACAAGTAAGACATCAAGTACTGGGGACATACAACTAGGATTAGGTAGGTATGTTGGTTGAGTTACCAACATTCCACAGTATTAAATTAACTCTTACCTATGTCCTTCCTCAAGCAGGAAGAAACCTGCAATTGTACTCGGAGGAGAAACAACAACTTGGCGGACATAACAAGAGAGGTAAGTACAACTCTGCCTACAGCAGAGGCTTTAATTGGTACTTGTCTAAGTATGTTAGATGTATGCTAGGGGTGTATGCTAGTTGTATGCTATATGCAGTTATGTCATATGTTAGTATGTTATGTTGATTGCCATGCTATATGCAACTTGTTATGTTATATTAAATGTTGAGGTATGATTATGATAGGGTGTACAAAAGGTAAGAATGTATGTTAAGCAAGATAATGGTATGAGTATGAATTAAGAATATGTGACATCACGATGCATGCTCACTAATTCTTATAAGACTAATGAGTTCAAGAAAGAGATAAAGAAAAGAAAGAAAGAATGCTTGCCTGTGTCATACCACCCGTCCGAGGTCGGGTTGGACTATGGTTTGAGTTGGACTTGGACTGGCCGCCCCAACCACTCCATAGTTGCACGCCGGGTACGGACACTCATGTAAGGGCCCAAAAGAAAGATAAGAAAGATAAGTAAGACAAACATGAATGTGAGTTAAGAATGAGTAAAGAAAGCGTAATACGAGCATAACTGGACCATGCATACGTTATGCAATGTTATGTTATGTTATGATGAATGATGTTATGAGATGATATGTGACGCCACGTTAAGTTAAGTTAAGATGCGTATGATTAGGCTATGTTGTGTATGACGCGGAATAGATAGTTGTACTTGCTGAGCGAAAGCTCACTGTCTTACGTCTATGCTATCGGTAAGCAGCCTGTCAGCAATATGTGAAACAAGATGGAGGAGCGTGGCGGGGCATACTGTGAAATGTGGGAGTTCGACACTGCTACGCGTTTTGTTCTTTAAGTATTTATTTTATGTTAACTGTTTTCGTTTAAGACACATGTTATACATTTGCTAATTATATACCTCGTATAAAAAAAAATTTTCCGCTGTTTTTCGGTGATTTAGTAAGTGCGAAAAATCAAGTAAGTTAATTAAGTAAGTTAATGGCCTGTGCTAGGCGGGTCTTTACAGTTAAGAATGAATAAGAAAGCATAATGGAGCATAAATAGTTCATGCATATGTTATGTTATGTTATGCTATGTTATAATATGTTATGTTAGGTTTTGTTTTTGTGTCGCGGTTAGAATAGTTGTACTTGCTGAGCGAAAGCTCATACAACCTACCGGCAATCCGTGATGCAAGATGGTGGAGCGTGGCAGGACGAGCTGTGAAATGTGTGAATGATAGCCGCTACGCGTTTTGTCAATTTACGTATATTATTTTATGTTTGAACATCTCTATTTAATAATTGTTATACGCTCGTGCGCTTCGTATAAAAAAAATTTCCGTTGTTTACGCTAAGTAAATAAGTACGTTAAGTAAGACACGTTATGTATGTATGCATGTACAGTAGCGCCCTGTGCTAGGCAGGTCGATACACTTGTCACCATTGCCCTCTTGATGTTGCATCTACAGGGTCCTAGAGCATCTATGTCACGAAAATGCAGGGGCCTATACCCCAAAGGTTGTCTCCATTGGACCACTTCACCGTGGTGCCGTAGGTTTGAAGGCCATGGAAAAACATAAGATGCTTTATCTCAAAAATTTTCTCAAGAGAACAAAACTAAGCATGGAGGATTACGTTGAGTTCATGAAGCAAAGGGAGTAGAAAGTGCATAATCATTACGTCGAAGACTTCGAACAAAATAGGAAGCGACCAGTTCGTGGAAACCATCCTTGTGGATTCTGCCTTAGTTGTAACACCCCCTAGCTAGTTTAGCTTTCAACTAAACTTAATTAGAACATGTCACTAACTCATACATTCATAAAATCTACTATAACACAGAAACATAGTAAAACCAAGATAATTGAATGATAAGATATTAACATAAAATATTTACAGACTCTTCATCAAAGTTTAGTCAAAAAAATGAAGAGTTAGTATTACAACTATCCCATATTGTTAGTACTATTCAAAAGAAAACTGTGTAGTGTAGCCCATAAAATTCTTTGATAAGCGTTTTTCATGAAACAACTTTAGTTTAGTATATACATGGGTTTTGTGACATCAGCTTCCCAAAAGAGGTTCAACCTGCCATTATGTTGCTTCTTCATTCCTTTTCTTCCTCATCTGTACCATGAAACTTTAAAGTGAGCTAAAGGCCTAGTAAGCGGAACATAGTTAAACACAAAATCTTTAAACTACAATCTGTATCTAAAATACAATTTTCAATGGATTTCGAATCTTTTATAGCAAATAGAAATCCAAACCAACATTTAAAACATAACATGAAAACCCTTGAGATATGGCACAAATTGTAATACCTAGTTTTTACGATATTACGATTTCCTTTCAAAGGAATTTAATATGTACCATAAAGGTATTTATGAAAAAGCCTGATTAAGGGTTTTTATTTAATTCGATGAGTTCTTATGATTTTATAAGTTTCAAAAATGATTGCTTAGCCAAGCATATGACCTTTCGGGCAAAAAGGGACAAGAAAATTTTATGAATTTATGTTGGTCAAGATTTGACCAAGAAAAGTCAAAGTTGACCAAAAAGTCAAGGGTTGACCAAAAAGGTCAAAGGTATGACTGTACTGATATGTGATACGCAGTATGAAAAATATACTGTGAAAAATCATTATTATGGACGAAATAGTGAGAGCAAGATTTAAAACCACCATAGGAAAATCAAGCACATTAGGTAGGAAATTAAGAGCGAAAGGCCTTCAAGATACATTTTGGATTGCAGTTCAGTACAAAAATACTGTTATTAGTTAATGGCAGTATTGGAAATATCTGTATTAACATAAAAATGGACTGCCTATTAAGGAAAAAGCCAAACAAGGTCTTTAGGGTGATGACCTCACCTCACCATGAATTATGACATCATTTTCTTTGATTTATTGAAAATATGGAAAGAAATAAAAACTTGTTCACCAAGCAAGCTTGATGGCCAGCCACATGGAGGGTTCTTTAGCAAATAATTACTTCTTCAAGGACTTATAGGCAATTATGAAGAGTTCCAAATCACCTATAAATAGGTGAGAGGGGGGGGCTCATTTGGTTCAAGAAATTGGAAAACTTAACCAAACTATGCCCAATATTTCACTCACATTTTTCCTCTTAAAAGCCGAACTCAAGCAAAGAAAGGAAGAAGAGAAAACAATAAAACCCAAGAAGGAAAGCTTGTAGGAGTGGTCAGTTTTGGTTAGAACAACAAGCAAGAGGTTGGAAAATTTTTAGTACCCCATTTAGCTAGGAAAAACCGGTTGTGGTGGAAAGAAAAATAAGAAGAGAAAGTGAAGAAGGAAAGGAGCTAAGGTGACTGGATTTGGTGGAAAACCAAACTAGGGTGGCTGAAAAAATTTTGGAACCCATCTAGCCAAGGAAAGGCCGGTTGGGGTGGAAAAGAAAAGGAGAGCAAGTGGCTCGGTTTTTGGAGAAGAAAAGGAATGAAGAATTGTTGAATCCAAGCTTGTGAATCAACTTCCAAATTCTAGAGGTAAACCTTTGGATCCTAAGCTTTTTAATTAAAGTTTCAATTTGGAAGTTTAAGTGTATTTCCAAGCCTTGGATGTAAGAGCATAAGCTCCATTTAATTTCCATGCCCTAGATTGGAAATTTTTAGGTGGTGCTTGATTTAGGTGTTTAAGGTGGTTTTAAATTTCATATTATGCACGTTTATGTGAATGGTTGCTTGAAAGTTAGGGTTTGTATGGTTGATGTATGCTACGGTTGTATGTCCCTAAATATGCTCATGTATGATGAAGAATGTGAATGCTAGGTTAATGGATGTATGGAATGGTTTGTGTGAATCCAAACCTTATGCAAACCCTAGTTGGTACAAAATCACCAATGATTTGCATGAGCTTGATAGATTAGGTGAATGACAGGATGGTACGTTTGAAAAGTGTTGTATGTCTGATCTTAGGCTCCCACGTGACTGGTTGAGTTAGATTTCACGAATTAGGACGTAAAACGAATGTAAGCCAAAAACTGCCAGTGCGGGTGAAAACTGGCAAGTTTTCTGGAAACCAAGATTTGAGGCCTTTAGAGGCCGAATTGGGAAAATCATAAAACATGAAAGTTATAGATAAGGGTTTTTCCTAGTGGATAATATGGGCCATTTTTCGAAAATAAGACTCCAACGGCCTTGATTTTTAACAAAATCCGAGACTGACCATGCCCAGACTTCATGCACGGCTAGGAAGATTCAACAGGGAATTCGAGTAGGTTATAGCTCGAATTAAGTCTTGAGCAAAACATGAAAGTGATAGGGATTTTTGAGTTTTAAAACTTTCATGAAGACAACTTTTCCAAATTCAGCCAATATTTTTAAACAAAAATTGGATTTCAAAAACTGTGCAGGAAATGGAAATTTCTGCGCAGGATTTTCTAAAAACAGTGCAAGAAAAGGGTATTCTTGCACATGCACTGATAATTTGACTAGGGAAGCTGTTCCAAAGGTAGTTCCCAACACTTAACAATTTTTACACATCCTACTCTAAGAGCAACAATTTTCTCAAGTTAAACAAAGGATTTTTGTAGGAAAGGGGTTTAAATTGCCAAGTTTTCCAAAGCAAAGGAAAAAGGGATTTTTAAACTCAAATTGTTTTAGAATCTGGTATTACGATGATGACATACGATAACCGGGGAGGGATACCCGAGTTACTGGACTGAGCCCAAAGCCCAAAGTTTGACTTAGGAGTTTGGACCTTAGTTCACACCAAGGGTTACCCAACATAACCCAACAAGATTATAAGATTGGATAGTGAACCCAAAATCCAAGGGATTATGGATTAAGGATGATAAGAGTTAGTTAAAGATTATGAACAATTGGGCTTAGTACCAAAGGTTACCCTATGTAACCTAATAAGTTATGATTCAGATTTGGTAGACCTCGAACTCTAGGGTTACTTATTGTAACCAAGTAAGTTATTATGTATGTTTGGGGGACATATAACCAAGGACGTGTATGAATGTTGGTTAGGTCACCAACATTTTATGATTTTAAATCCTTACCCTATGTCCTTTGGAATAATAGGAGATAGCCTGTTGTTGCACCTGTAACGACCCGCCTAGTACAGGCCGTTACCGTATATACATACATGCATAGCTTTTACAACTTACTTAATTATTACATAAAACACAGCGGAAATTTTTTTTTTTTATAAGGCGTATATACATATACGAACATAAAACATAACCAGTACTATTTCTTGTGCATACTACTTAGTAGCCATAATTATACATGCCATAATTTAACATAATTAACAAAACATATCATCACTCTACTGCATATACTTCAAGACATATAGCATGCATAACCAATTATGTTCATATTATGCTTATTTATTTTTGTATCTACTTGTTCTACTTAGGGGCCCTTAACATGTGTGTTCGTACCCGGCGCGCGACTATGAATTGGTTGGGGCGGCCAAACCATATTCAACTCAACCCACAGTCCAACCCGACCTGGTGCGGGTGGCACAACACAGGCGACGTATCGCCTTTACCTACTTTTCACCTTGTCATTCTTATTCGTGTCATACATAATCTTATTTTATGAACATCCCGTTCAATGACATTTTATCATTATTCATATGCATTTAATATATATTGTAAGCATACGTTGCTTACTTAACACATTACATAGCATATACTTAATACATACACATAGCATCGTAACATCTCATAACACATAGCACAACAATAAAATCTAGGCAAGTATACAACTACTAGCCTATGCTGTAGGCGGCGTTGTACTTACCTTGTCTATGCCTGTTGATATGCTGTTCCACCTCGGGGCTCAGCTGCAGGCTATATCCTGCTTAATCGAAAGACTAGTTAATACTCTAGCCTATGACCATAATAATGTTGGTTATCCACCAACATTCATGCAATGCATTGGTTATATGTCCCCCTTATCTTAAAACATTTGATGTGTGGTTACGTTGGATAACCTTTTAAATTTATCACATGTGAGAGCGTATAAAGGTTAGATTAACACCTAACCTTAAACTTATCGTAATCCTAATCCGAATTAGGTTAACCGAAGTCAACCTCTTGATTACTAAAGTCAACCCTCCGTTCGGGTCAACTTCGGGCTTTGGGGCTAAGCCCTGTGATTCGGGTATAAATTCCCGATCACCGTTCGTCTTAACTTCTCACCTAGCAAACCTTGAACTTGAACACTTTTATTCTCTTTTCTTTGTCTTTGAAAGAGCTTTTGGCTTAAAAGCCGAAAAACTGCTATACTTCCCCTTAAAAATCATTAAATCTTAAAACTGGGTTTTTAAAACATTGAGGGTTTGAAACCGCCCTTGGAATAGTTTCCGTGTTCAAAACAGAGTGTTTAAACCGAAAAATAATTTTTCTCTATGGGTTCTATAAAAATCTGTACAGGAACATTTTGCTCCCTGCACAGTTTTCAGATTTCAAGGTCTAGCTTAAAACCCTTTGGGAATTAGAAAAAGTTTCCTTCACGAAAGTTCTAGCTCTCGAAGAGATCTAAAACTTTTGTGTTTTACAAAAATTCTGATTCTGCACCAATTAATACCAGTTTTTATTTGAATCTCGGTGATCCTGAAAACGGCGTCCTGATGGACCACTTACGGTTTTTCATGAAAACGGAGGCCTTTGGAACCTCATTTTGCGAAACGGCACACGTTGCCCCCTAGGAAAGACCCTGTTCTACAACTTTTGTGTTTTACGTTTTTGCCCATTCAGCCTCTAAAGGCCTGCAATTACCCATTTCCTGCGACTGACCAGTTTGGAACCCGAACTGGCAGCCCTATTTACTAGGTTTGGTTTACGTCCTAATTTTCGGTTTCTACCTCAACCGATCACATCGGGAGCTTAATGTCAATTCATACAGCGTTTCTAACATCTTGCATGTCCCAACATGCAACCCTAACACGTCCATGCAACCCTTCGAAACCGATCCCTAACCTAGTGTTGCATGTTCTAGCATTGCACAAACCATTCATTCATACATTCCATCACATACCAAATAAATTCAAACCATTCATACACATGCTCATTCATACCCTAAGGGACATATAACCTCATGTAATACTTCTAGCATGCAATCCTAGCATACCAAACAAACATAAACATATTAATGGACATAAAGAAACCAAACCACATCTAGCAACCTAATCAAGCACATTTAAGGGCATAAACTAAATTAGTGAGCTTATGCTCTTACAACTATTAGCTTGAACAAATACATTTAAATTTGAGCTTAAAAACTTGATTGGAAAAAGATTTGAGCTTTTGGAAAATTTTACCTTGAAATGGATAGGATTTGGCTCTAGGACTTGAACCAATCTCACACCCCTTAACTTAGCTCCCTAGAACCGGTTTGGCTCACCAATTTAACACCAAATTTGGCTGATTTTGGGTTCAAATTTTGGCTCCCCCTTAGGCACGGCTACTGCACCTAAAATGCACCAAAATCTGAAAAATTTTTTCTTGGTTTCTAACACAAACCCGTGAGCTTGCTAGGAGGAGAAAAAGGTTCCGAAACTTACCCCTAGTTTGGCTCAATGAACCCGAACTCTCCCTAGAGTTCTCCTTCAAATTTTTGCACTTTTTCCTCTCTTTCCCCTGCTCACATTCCACTGCTACAGCCAAGAACAAGGCTGGAAAATTTTTTCTCTCTTTCTCTTGCTTTTCCACACAAACCGAACAACACTAACACAAGTTGGTTCAAAATTTTTTTTCAGATTTCTCTCCCTCTTTGCTCTCGGTTTTCTTGCTGTTTTTTGGGCATAATAGAGCTGCTTTTTCTGATTTAAATGGGGTAGGAGGCAGCCCTATTTATAGGCAATGTGGGACACAAAATGTTTGCACTTTAGTCCCTAAAATTTTTGAAAATTTGCACAAAAAACCCATGAGGTGGCCGGCTGTTTTTGAGTGGATGCCAAGCAAGAAAAAGCTAGAAGGGGACACATGGCTTGCATGGATTTGTTCTCCAAAAAGTGGGTGATGTCATAATTCAAAACTTTATGATGTCATAAATCATAAAGGGCTTGTTTGTCACCTTTTCCAATAAACAGTATAATCTGAACTTAACATAGATAAATCTAATACTGTGTTATTCTAATACACAGTATTCATATTTTATACTGTCATAAAAATTTTATCTGTGAAAAATCAGGCTGAAAATTTTTTTCTTTATTTTTCCAAACCCTTTTGCCCTGTACCTTAATTTTGCGTGCTTGATTTTTCTATAGTGGTTTTGGTTCTCAAATATGTCATCTTATCCGAAAAATGAGTTTTCCACAGTATTTTTCCTATACTGTATCTCATAAAATTGTACAGTGAGGGTTTTGACCATTTTGGTCAAACTTTGACTTTCCCGGGTCAAAGTTGACTTTTTTGGTCAACCCTTTGACTTTCCTATAATGATGCAAAATTCATCTTTTTTCACCCGAAAAGATCATTCATCAATCAAAATAAGCGTATTCGAGTCTTATAAAACTATAGGAGCTCGTAACACATATTGAAGTTCTAAAGCAAACTTTTCTCTAAAATGCCGGTACGGCATACATTCAATTCCTTCTAGAAGGAAAAATGTTCACATAGAAAAGCAGGTATTACAGCACCCCAGCTTGGAGCAACACGATATAGGACATAGCAGACGAGGTAAGTATAACTCCGCTTACAGCATAGGCTTTTGTTGTGATCTTGCCTAATATGTTATGTGGTATATGATGTGGTATGATATGATATGTTAGGTGATGTGTATATGATGTTATAATAAAATAAGATTTGATCTAAGTCTATGATATATTTATAATTCATTTACGAAGAGACATCACGAAGCATGTTCACAATTAAGAACAAGATTAAGATATGATATGATGAAAAGCAAGTATGATGGCAAGCAAGTTGCCTGTGTCGTACCGAACCACTCATAGGTCGGGTTGGACTCTGGTTTGAGTTAGAAATGGACTGGCCGCCCCAATCACTCCATAGTTGCACGCCCATTATGGACACTTATGTTAAGGGGCCCATAAGTAAGATAAGTTATGAAATTAAGTTAAGAATGTATAAGAAAGCATAATGGAGCACAAATGGTTCATGCATATGTTATGTTATGTTAAGCTATGTTATGATGTGTTATGTTAGGTTTTGTTTTTGTGTCGCGGTTAGAATAGTTGTACTTACTAAGCGAAAGCTCATTGTCTTACGTATATGCTGTAGGTAAATAGCCTACCGGCAATCTGTGATGCAAGATGGTGGAACGTGGCAGGGCGAGTTGTGAAATGTGGGAATGTTAGCCACTACGCATTTTGTCAATTTACTTATATCATTGTATGCCGAACATCTTTATTTAATGATCGTTATTCGCTCGTGCGTTTCGTATATATAAAAAAAAAATTTTACGTTGTTTACCCTACGTAAATAAGTACGTTAAGTAAAATACGTTATGTATGTACGGTAGCGGCCTGTGCTAGGCGGGTCGTTACAGAGTTGGTATTAGAGCGGTTTCTTGCTATCTAATTTCACAGTCTGCCTGCCATCGCCACCATCATTGTAAGTTAAATTTATATTTTTATATTTATTGTTCGATCATGGTATGGTAGATTCACCGATATGGATCCTGATCGAGTCGACAAAGATCGGGACACAGCGATGTCATTTTACGGGTTGCAACCCATGCTATTCGACGGCACGCGATGGACGGTGCCACTAGCATCATGGTTATACGATATGGAGGCGATTTTTTGTATATGCCATATTGAGGCACGCGTACAGGTTCCATTACCTAGTAGATGCCTAGCAGTGGACGCTCGATTATGGTGGACGACACTAGGCGAGAGAGCGATGCCTAGACCCACATGGGCCGATTTTTAGATTTTGTTGATCGCACGTTTTGGACCCTTACCGGATGAGGGGGCCGATATGCCTTATCATGATCCCGAGATTTATCGGGATATGTATTACACGCATTACCTTAGTTATGTAGCAGATTGGCACGCCTACCCTCATGAGTCCATGGATCACTACTGTAACGACCCGCCTAGCACAGGCCGTTACCATACATACGTACATACAATCATGAGATAACTTATACCGAACTTACATACTTACAATACGTGAAACACAGCGGAAATTTTTTTTTTTTATAAGGCGTATATACAGATACGAAACATAAAACATGAGCAATAATAGTAATTGTGCATATTACTAAGTAGCCAAAATTAAACATTACATAATTCCATATAATTGTCTATACGCGTAGTGGTTTCCGTTTCCCACTATTCACAGTGCCCGGCCACGCGACTCCACCTTACATCATCAACTGCTGGCAGGTTGTTTACCTACAGCATAAACTTAAAACAATGAGCTTTCGCTTAGCAAGTACAACTCCTATTCCGCGACACATAACCTTATATCTTAATCTATCCATAACATACACTTCACTGCATCACATAACACATGGATACATATAGCATGCATGAACCAATTATGTTCATATTATGCTTCCTTGTTTCATTACTACTTATTCTACTTAGGGGCCCTTAACATGAGTGTTCGTACCTGGCGCGCAACTATGGATTGGTTGGGGCGGCCAGTCTATGTCCAACTCAACCCACAGTTCAACCTGACCTGGTGCGGGTGGTACGACACAGGCGACTTAACGCCTTTCCCTACTTTCCATCTTGACATTCTTATTCTCATTACTTTCGTTAGCTTAGTGAGCATACAATCTGATGTCACTTAATCATGCTTCATAATCTTATCATACTTATAGTTTAACATACATTACTTACACAGCACATTTCATAACATAAACTTGTCATACATATACATATAACATGGCATCCAATCATAACACATAGCATATAGCATACCAATTATATCTAGGTAAGTATACAACTAATAGCCTATGCTGTAGGCGGCGTTGTACTTACCTTGTCTATGCTTGACGTTACGCTGTTCCACCTCGGGGCTCAGCTGCAGGTTATTTCCTACTTAATCGAAGGACTAGGTAAGATTTCTAGTCTATGACCATAGTATGTTGGTTATTCACCAACATTCATGCAATGCTTTGGTTATATGTCCCCCTATCTTAAATCATGTTATGAGTGGTTACACTAAGTAACCTTACCTACTTGGGTTACGATAATCGCTCTAACGAGTTTATACTACGGCCTAGTAAGTTACGTTGGATAACCTTTCATACTAATCACATGCGCGAGCGTAAAGGGTTAGGCCAACACCTAACCTTGAACTTACTGTTATCCTAATCCATACTAGGTTAACCGAAGTTAACCTCTAAGATTACTAAAGTCAACCCTCCCTTTGGGTCAACCTCGGGCTTTGGGGCTAAGCCCTGTGACTCGGGTGTAAATTCCCGGTCACCGTTCGCCGTTACTTGATCTATTACTTAACTTGAAAAATTCCTTTTTTCTTTATCTTAAAAAGTTCGGCACTAAAGCTTAAAAACTTCCTTAATTTCTTCTAAAAATCCTTGATTCATGAAACATGATTTTATAAAATATTTGAGGGTTGGAAACTGCCTTTGGAACAGTTTCCCCGTTTAAAACAGTGTTTTTAGATTGAAAACAGTTTTCCTACACTGGTTCTAGAAAATCCTGTGCAGGAACTTCTTGCTCCCTGCACAGTTTTTAGAAGTCAGATTATATTCAAAAATCCTTTTAGAATTAGAAAAAGTTGTCTTCATGAAAGTTCTAGCTCTCAAAGAGATCTAAAACTTTCATGTTTTACAAAAAATCTGACTCTGCTTAGATTTGTACCAGTTTTAATTTGAATCCGACTGGTTGTGAAAACTGTCTGGAAGGACCAGCCTCGGTTTTTCGTAAAAACGGAGGCCATTGGAACCTCATTTTAAGAAACGGTCCAAGCTGCCCCCTAGGAAAAACCCTGTTTTACAACTTTCGTGTTTTACATTTTATCCCATTCGACCTCTAAAAACCTGAAATTACCACTTTTCTAAAACTGTCCAGTTTGGAACCCGAACTGGCAGCTTTATTTACTAAATTTGGTTTACATCGTAATTTGCGGTTCTATCACGACCGACCATTTCGGGAGCTTACTTACAAAGCATGCAGCGTTTCTAACGTCCCACATGTTCCAACATGCAAACCTAACGTATCCATGCAGCCCATAAAATCTGAACACCCTAACCTAGGGTTGCATGGTCTAAGCCTAGCATACAACATTCCATGCATACAATCATCATACCAACATAAACCCTAGCATACATTCACATGCTTATTCATACCATTGGGGACATATAACCTCATGTAAAAATTCTAGCATACAAATCAAACATAAGCATATTTAATGACATAATTAAACCAAACCACCCTTAAGCTACCTAATCAAGCAGCAGAGCAACTAATGGGCATAAAAATAAATTGGTGAGCTTATGCTCTTACAAACTTGGTTTAAAAATACATTTGAACGTCAACTTAAAAACTTGAATGAAATAGGATTAGGGCTTCTGAAAAATACCTTGATTTGAGTTAGGGTTTGGTTTTAGGGTTTGAACCACAACTTTCCCCTTGGCTCCCTAGCTCTACAACCAGTTCTACCTCACACCAAGTGGCTCCAAACTTTTCTTTTGGCTCCAATTTTTGGTCTTCCACCTATGGCTCGGCCACACACAACTTGGCACCCAAAAATTTCGATTTTCCCACTGAATTTCTGTACCAAACTCGTGGCTGTCCCAGGGGAAAAATTGACTCAAAAACTTGTTCCAACTTGCTTTCGGTTGATGGAATCAAACCTGAAATTTTCCCCTAAGGCTTTCCTTTAAATTTCAGATTTTTCTATCTTGCTTCCCTGCTCTCTAACCCACGGCAGCAGGCCTAGTAGGGCTGGAAAAATTTTTTCAACACTTCCCCTTGCTTTCCTACTCAAAACCAAACACAACCCTAGCCTTGGCTCAAGAAAATTTTTGGTTTCTTTTCTTCACTCTCACTCTCGGCTTTGTGGCAGAAAATGGCCAAAATTTTGCTATGTTTTCCATTTAAAATGAATAGAGGTCACCTCTATTTATAGGCAATGTGGGACTTTTTGAACTTTAGGTTTTGACCCCAAAATTTTTGAAAAATCATGCAAGAAGCATGCAAGGTGGCCGGCTGCATTGCTTGGAGAATGAGGTGGAAAAAGCTAGAACAAGACACTTGTCTTGTGTGGATTTGTTCTCAAAAAGTTGATGATGTCATAAATCAAAAAAGTGATGATGTCATAAATCATAAAGGCTTGTTTGGCTACTTTTTTCAAAAAGCAGTATAATTTAAACTTAACACAGATAAATTTAATACTGTGTTGTACTAATACACAGTACTAATATTTTATACTGCCATAAAAATTTTATCTGTAAAAAATCGGGCTGAAAAATTTTTTCTTTATTTTCTTAAACCCTTTTGCCATGTGCCCTAACTTTGCGTGCTTGATTTTTCTACGGCGGTTTTAGTTCTCATTTACGTCGTCTTATCCGAAAAAATAAGTTTTCGCGGTATTTTTCCCATACTGCATGTCACAAAATTGTACAGTTAGGGTTTTGACCATTTTGGTCAAACTTTGACTTTTTCGGGTCAAAGTTGACTTTTTCGGTCAACCCTTTGACTTTCCTAGAATAATGTCAATTTCATCTATTTTCACCCGAAAAGACCATTTATCAATCAGAACAAGCATATTCGAGTCTTATAAAGCTATAAGAGCTCGTAACACATAATAAAGTCCTAAAGCGAACTTTTTCATAAATGTCGGTACGTCATGCATTTAATTCCTTTAAAAAATAAATAGTAATTATAGAAAAATCGAGTATTACAACTACTGCCGGAGATTCCAGGAGGCGATGTTACTACACATTCCTTTGGACTTGCACCGCCCAGAAATGCAGGCGCTAGTGATACTTCGAAACGAGTTACCTCCCCAAATCCGACGGTTCGTTCCAGCACCTATGGCAGGAATGACAGTAGGACATATGATCGAGGACATCATGGAGGCCGAGATCATTGCTCATATGATGCAGGCCGATGCTGTTGTGGACAATTACCAGGTACCCGTCGATAACACCGATATGGGAGAGCCATTTTACGAACCAGGCCCAGTTTTTCCCGAGGACCCGATTCCAGTAGTCCCACTGTAGGAGATACTAGCCCAAGAGGCTGAGGTTGACATGGATGCAGATGACCAGGATCCTGTTGACGTTATCGCCGCTTCGGAGGATCAACCTGAGGATCCCCCAATTATCAATATTTCGAGTGATGACGAGGAGGACGAGGAGGAGTATGGGGAAGACGTAGAGGACTTCGAGGACGATCCAGAAGAGGTTCTGTACGACGACGGAGATTGGCACGCAGAATCTGACGCTTCATCCGTGATCACGCTCGGGATCATAGTCTAGGTTTAGGACTGACTTTTATTAGTTTATTTTTTTGACCTTAGGATTGTACATATGTACGATGGTAAAGTGGTAGCCACTTCCATCCCAGTTATGATCATGTACGATGGTAAAGTGGTAGACACTTCCATCACAGTTTTGATTATGTATGTAAATTATGATGTAACAAATATGTACTTACGATGTTATAAATATGATGTACTTTTTGTAAGTGTATAAAAGACAGTTCAAGTATGAGATATATGATAAGAATACATTATGTTATGACTATGAAAGTTATGTTATAATAAGTTATACTATGTGTTAAGATAATATGTATGATAAGTACGATACCACTATGATACGGTGTATTAAGGTACGAAATGGCAAGATATGCATGAAAGAAAGGATATTAATAGTACGATAATATCTTTTCTTGATTTAATAGGATTTTAGAAGATTTTAGAAGATGGTACGCCTGCGTAGAACAGTGCCTTTAAATCTACCCGAGCTGGATATTGCGAATGTAGTAGCGAATTTACAATGGCAGTTGCATGAGCAGCAACAAGAAACGAATAGGCTTCGAGAGCAAATAACTCGAATGAACCAGAGACCCCAAGTTAACGAGGTTCCACTCTAAGATAACCAAGTACCCCCGGTAGCACCACAGGTACCGAATGTTCAACAAGAGGTTCCACGGAATGCTGGATTACAAGTGAACCCACCGCTGGTACGGGACGATTTGCTATACAAACGATTTAGGCGAATGAAGGCACCTGAATTCGAAGGGCCTTCCAACCCAATAGCCGCTGATAATTGGCTAATTGATATCCAAGTCATCTTGGATTTTATAAGGCTCACGAGCAAGAAAAGGTTCTCTGTGCTTTTTTTGCTCTCAAGAAGGACATGAGGCATTGGTGGATGACCGTCCATGTGACGCCCCAAACATCCACGTAGGGCTGACTACGTAAACATGAGCCGTTACTTTACTTACTTAACTTACTAGACTTAGTTTCTGATACTTAAACTTGAAGAAAATTCTAGAACATTTTTTTTTAACTTAAACTTGACAGCTTAAAAACATCACATACATACATAAACTTGTGCATATAGGTAAACTTTATGATGAATACCCATTACTTGTTATGCCGATTGTAAGGTCACACAATAACCTTTTAAACCGGACTTTAAACATTACATACATAATGTGGTACATTTCTCTTTATCATACATGGTCTAATTCATAACAAAAAGTTACAGAAAAATTGCGTAGTGGTATCCCACACCACCCTTCACTTGCTGCATCGTCTCTATGGTCCACCAAGTAAAGCTGCAGGCTTTTTACTTTTACCTACAGTATGGAATATACTGATGAGCTTTCGCCCAGCAAGTACAAACATAATCTCACAAAAACACAATAAATATCATTCAACTTATGCATGAACCAATTATGTCCAATTATGAATATTTTATGACCAATTATGCACTTGAACTTATTGTGACGCCCCCTTACTACGTAGGGCAGTCACCTTACTTTCTTAACTTACTTAACTTGAAAATTAGGAATATTTTTTTTTTAAACATACTTATAAAAAGCATTTGTCATTAGCAATAGATCATTACTACTGAAGTAAAAGTTTACTAAAGTCTTTAGTTCCAAAATGCCATAATACATAACTTGTCTTCATCGTGTATATACTTATATACAAAACTTCTTAACTTATCAAAAGATTGCGGAAATAATGCGTAGTGGTATCCACACCGCCCTTCGTTTGCCACCGCATCATTCTTACAACGCCCACCAATTAAGCCGCAGGTTTCTTACCTACAGTATGAAATATATCTTGATGAGCTTTCGCCCAGTAAGCACAAACATAATCTCACAAAACAATTAAAACATCTTAAAAACATACATCATCATATGCATATGCGTGAACCATTTATGTTCCATTTATGCAATCCTTTTTAACTTGAACTTATCTTTCTTATGGGCCCCATAGTGTACGTACCATCATTTATTTAGCGCCCCTCCAGATATAGTTAGGGGTTGCAAGGTCCCTAACTGCTCTGGGAACATTGGGTGATTACACCCTCCCGCATCAACGAGAGGGTGAATCCTTTACTTGAACATGAAAAATCCTCTACCTTATGGGAGGTCGGTACGACACTTTACTTGTGATTTCTTACCATGTTATTTATCCTTAGTGAACATATCTTGTGATGTTACTATATGATAACATACTTTTTATCTCATTAATAACATGGCATGGCATTCTTTTCATTCATGGCATTTGCAATCATGACATTTTTATAAACATGACATTTTGCAAATATAGCACCTTTTTATAAACATAGCATTTTGCAAAAATAGCACTTTTTATAAACATAGCGTTTTGCAAAAATAACACTTTTTATAAAGCATGGCATTTTATAGATATAGCACACAACATATTGCAGCATATTTGAAAACCACATACTTGAACATAATTTACTAGCTTTCCTACTGCAGGTGAGGTTTGTACTTACCTCTCGTGCCGTATCCTTAACGTTGCGTCCTTAAATCAGTCGGCAACGGCAGGTCGCTTTCCTGCTCTACCAAAAATGTAGGATCAGGATCCTTTCGTAAGGTGTTGGTGACCTACCAACACTCATACCTACTTTTGGTTGTATATCCCCTATACTTAAAATCCATTTTGGTCACCCCAATTATCCTTCTTCGTTAAGGGTAGCCAATTTTGATTAATCCTTAAGAGGTTACATTGGGTAACCTTTCTGATTAGAGCCTTGTTCTATTTTTGGGCTTTGCTCATACATCCTTGTTATTGGGTTATTTCCATTAACCCTTTAAATCTTAGCCCAATTATACATGTAGGTATCATTTAGGGTTATGTTGGGTAACCCTTAAGGTTAACCTTAATTAACCTTGGGTCAACCCTTGGTCATCGTTTGGGTTTGTAACTCGGATATAATATCCGGCTACCGTTCGTAATCGGCTTGCTTATCAATTTTACTTTAAAATTCCTCTTCCTTATTTTTGGAAAATCTTGTGTAATTTATTTTCCAAAACCCTTCATTTTGCTTGTAAAAATTCTAACTCCTTTAATTAGAAAAATACATTGGCTTAAACTTATTATTTTCCTTAACTTGAAAATATTCGGTATGAAACCCTCTTTTTCTTCATTTCTTGGAAAATGTGGAATTTCAAACCTGAGCCCTTAAAATTCATGGTTTTCGAAACAGATATTTTATAAAATTATTTAAAGCTGGAAACCATCTTTGGAACCGTTTCCATAGTCAAAACAACGATCTAAAACAAGTTTACAATTTTTTTGAAGGCATTTGAAAAACCAAAGTGCTGGAAATTCTCGGATTTCCTGAGCACTCTTCGTAAAACGATCTTAGTTTAAAAATCCGTTCATAATCTGAAAAACTTGTCTTCATGAAAGTTGTAGCTCTCGAAAAATGCTAAAACTTTCGTGTTTTGTGAAAAATCCAGTTCGGCCTAGATAAGTACCAGTTTTTGTTTGAAAACGGGCTGACCCTGAAAAACTGGGTGAAGACTGCCCCAGGGGTCAGCCACGGGTTTTGGTAGAGACGGAGGCCTTTGGAGCAGTTGTTTTGAGCAACTTTGATGTTTTGAGTTTTTCCCCGTTTGGCCTCTAAAGGCCTTATATTTTCATTTTTCTAAAACTGCTCAGGTTCGAAACCGAACTGGCAGCTTTGAAAGTTACTTTCGGTTTACGTCCTACTTTGCGGATTCTACCTCGACCGATCACATCGGGAGCTTATACATCAACAAGCAGCGCTTCTAACGTCCCATTGAAACCCATAAATCCATCTCATTCAACCCATGCAACCCAAATCCGAAAATTAAAAACCTAGGGTTGCTTGGTTCTAGCTTAGCATACAACATCATCATTTCCAACCCTAAATCTAGCATGCTCTCATGGCTGCCAAGGGCAGATTTTTGGCCACATCTTGGGGGACATACAACCTAATTTCTAGCATGAAAAATCCATTATCAAGCAAGCATAAATCAAGCAAGCAAATAATAGATCAAGCCAACCGAAATCCTAACTCCAAATCAAGCACACACACACACCAACAAATAGGGTTGAAAATTTAAAATGGACTTATGTCCTTACAAACCACTTGAATCACCATCAAAATACTTAAATAGAACTTGATTTCAAGGTGGTTTAAGAGCTTTACCTCAAACCCAAGTTAGGGTTTTGAAATCTAAAGATTTCCTTCCTTCCTTCTAGCCTTCTAGTCCCACGGCTTCTCCAAGAAAATGAGATCCAAGAAATTTTTTTGTTAGCTCTTGTTGCTCCTTCTAAAACCGAATATCACAAGAAGAAAATCCAAGTTTTTCTTACCTCTTTCTCTTTCCTCTTGCTCGGCCTCCTCTTGGTAAAACCCACAAGATTTTTCTCACTTTTCTCTTGTTCACTCTCTTCTCCTTTTCTCCTCTCTCTCCCACGGTTTTTCTAGGGAAAATTGGGCAGAGTTTAGTTGCTTTTGGTGAATAAAATGAAGGATTTTATGAGGGGGTATTTATAGGCAAAGAGGGTGAGCTTTGAGTGTTCAACTTTTCCTCAAAAATTGGCTTTATGTCTTATCTTGCTTGCCCCCTTTGGCTGCCGAATTTCATGAGGAAGAGGGAGGGCTGTTGTTCACTTTTCTTCTCCTTGAATCATGGCTTTAAGTCATGTGCTCCTTGTGCTTATTGCTGCCGAACCTTGGGAAAGAAAAGAGCAAGGGTTTTGGCTCATTCTTTTAATAAAAGAGCATGGGAAAAGGGGGGTTTTCTTTGATGGACAAGATGGCTAGGAGTTGATGGTGCCTTGTCCTTAATTTAAGGCTTATGTCTCCCTCCTTTTTGCTCTAGCTACTGTCGGTTTTTTGGGGGTGGGAAATGCAATGGTTTGGTTGCCTTTGACCATGAAATGAGAAGGGAAAAAGGGAGGGGTTGCTTGAATGACTAGTGGTTGGTTGCTTGCCTTAAATCAAGGCTTTTTCCCATACATTTTCCCATCTCCTTTTCCTTCTTGGTGCAGCCAAATATGGGGAAGGGAGGGCAGCTCACATGTTCAATTTTGGTTAGTGGAGAATGAGGTCACAAGCATGGGCATGTGTCATTGGCTTGGTTGGGATTGAATTGCCATTTAGTTACCAAAACCAAACCAATTTCTTTTCTTTTTCCTTCTAGTTGCCGAATTTTTTGTAGAGTGGGAGGAGCTCCACATGTGCAATCTTGAGTTAGTGGAAGGTGATGTCAAGGGTTTGATGTCATCTTCCACTAGCTCTTCCAAGGCCTTGCTTGGCCATTTTGCTCTTCCACAGTTCCTTTCGCGTTCCACAGTTATTTCCAATACTGTGATGAGTATTCTCATTTTATATTTTTGATCCAAAAATTCTTCCTTGTTAATTCGGACCGAAGACTTTCTTTCCATATTCCTTCATCATACTTGTGAAGTTAACGTTGTGACCCGTCCCGGTCAAACTTTGACTTTTTTGGTCAAACTTTTGACTTTTTGGTCAAACCTTTGACTTCCGTAAAATTTCTTTTTTTCTTGTTCTTTTTCCTTTAAAAAACCTCATTCGTGACTCGTAAATCATTAATTGAGTCTTATAACCATTAAATGAGGACTCGAACATTGTTTAAATAAAATTATGAATTTCTCATTATCATTCATAATTTTTAATATAACACATCATAAACACATAAATTAGACTTTAATTCCTTATGAACAAGGGAATTACGAGTCTACAAAATTTCGGGTCTTACACTTATTATCTTGATTACATGTGAGCCCCTTGTGTGTACGTACTGATTGCGCGCGTTCTACATAAATTTAAGGTTTGCAAGGTCTCTAACAATTCTGGGAATCATAAACTTGAACTTGAACATGAATAATCCTCCACCTGGCGGGAGGTTGGTACGACACCTTGATTGTCTTATTTCTTGATTTGATATGTTCTTACCATGTGGTTTATTATTAGTGAACATGCTTAATGATATCACTATATCACAATACCATTTTAACCATAACATGGCATATCATAACTTAACATGGCATATCTTGACATATCATGGCATAACATGGCGTAACATAGCATATCATGGCTTAACATAGCATATCATGGCTTAACATAGCATATTATAACATAATATACATGAAACATATCATATAATGGAAAATAGTTTACTATTTTCCATACTGTAGGTGAGGTTTGTACTTACCTGACGTCCTACGCTCTTGGTTTATCGTCCAACATGACATGACAATAGTTCATACTCCTGTTTCCAAACAGGGTGTAAGATAAGAGTCATTTAGAATCTATCTTACCATAAATCATAATTATTAAATGTTAGTATCCCAACCATCGGCCATGGGTAAAACCTAGTTATATGTCCCCCACATCTAGTGAAGAGAAATCGGTCGGTTACTAGCCGTAACCTTAGGGCTCATGGCCCAACCAAACATAAACAGTAACTCGTTAGGTTACTAATCTTACCAAGGCCTAATTACTTTGAGAGTAACACCCTACTAGGTTGCCATCGGTAACCATAAGGTAAGGCCTAACCCAATAACTAGGTATCCTAACTGGTTACTAAAGATTATCTCGTATAAAAACTGTATTTTAATACAACCATAACCTTTAAGTAAAGACAGTTAAAAACTGTCAAACTTTGAAAACAAAACCATAAAAACAATTTCTTATTTTAAGTATCAGTGTATGTGCAAGCATTTCTTGCTTTTGCACTATTTCTGAAAAACCTGTGCAGGAATTTCCTATTTCCTGCACAGTCCCGGAAAATCAGGTTTTACTTAAAAATTTGCTTAAAATCTGGGAAAACTTTCTTCATAAAAGTTTTAGATCTTGAAACATATTACAACTTTGGTTCTTTACACAAGACCCAGTTCTGCCTTTAACTTAGTCATATTTTCGTTTGAATGCTGCTAGCTGTGCACACTGGTACCACACTGGGTCTGGACAGACTAGGCTCGATTTTTCATAAAAATAAAGGCCATTGAAGCCTTATTTTTGAAAACTATCTATGCTGTCCACTAGTAAAAACCTTTCTCTACAACTTTGTAGTTTTAAGTTTCTTCAAATTCGGCCTCTAAGGGCCTCAAATCCGGCTTTCCAGAAAACTGGCCAGTTTTGCCCGAACTGGCAGTTTTCTAGCTTAAGTTCATTTTACATCCTATTTCGCGCAATCTAACTCAACCAGCCACTGAGGGAGCCTAAGATCAGACATGCAGCGTTTCTAACGTAAAAATCTCATCATACATAACCATACATGCAGCCATAATTTTCATGCAATCCTTAGGTGTTTTTGCACCAATTAGGGTTAGCAAAACTTTTCGGTTGCATACGCATTCAACAACATACCAAAACTTAACATACATAACCTACAACATACTTAAACATATTGGGGACATAAAACCCCTATCATGAAGCATGGCAGCAACCTAAAATCATGCAATTCTAATCCTATATTCATGCAAAACATATTAATCAAACCACATGAAAACCTAATCAAGATCACATAATAACTTAAGCAAGCATAAATCAGAAAATTCTAAACTAAGGCATTGGAAATAATGTGAGCTTGTGCTCTTACAATCCAAGTTTTAAATACACTTAAATTTCCAATTGTAACATAAAAAGAAAGGTTTAGGGTACTAAAGAAATTTTACCTTAATCAATCACCAAGATTGAACTAGCTTTGGATTACCCTTTCCTTTCCTTGCCACCTACTAGAACCGGCAGCCCCCTTGATTGGTGGGTTTCCGAATTTTCAGCCACTTCTTGGAGCTTCACCCAAGAATCAGCCATCACTTTTGCCCCTTTGCTCTCCACCAAAACCGGCCTTCCTTGGCTAGGTGGATTCCAAATTTTCGGTCACCCTTGGTTGGTGTTTCACTCAAATCCGGTCATCACTTGACATCTTTTTTTCTCTTTTTTTTTTTTTTCTTCTAGCTTTCTTCTCAAGAAAACTGACCACTCTTTGTGTTCTTCACACCCTTAGGTTTCGGTTCCAATGGGAGGGAGAAGAGAAAAGAGAGACTTAAAATTGAACCAAACTTTTGGGAGTTAACTTACAACCCCTATTTATAGTGGAAATTTCCTAATTTCCATAATTACTTTTGCTTCCACAATGCATCTTGAATTTGCTTAAGAGTCCTTGGTGAACAAAAATAATTTGCTCTTTGATCCTCTAGGTGGATGATTGGCCATGCATAGTGTGAATCAAAGATAGCTTGTCCAACAAGCTTGCTTGTTCACCAAGTTTACTTAGTCACCAAATAACTCTTGCTTACCTCATCTTAATGACATCATCTTGCTTGCATCATCATTACATAACTTCCCTTCCTTATTCATGGAATGGCCGGCCAAGCCATTGGTTGTGAACCAAAAGTTGGCTTGTTCAACAAGCTTTGTTTGCCTTGTTCACCAAGCTACCCAAGCTTACCTTCCTTGATGACATCGTCTTGATGACATTATCAAGCTTACATCATCATGACATCATCAAGCTTACATCATCATACTTACATCACTATTTCTTAAAATTACGCTTTTGTCCCTAAGGACAAAATATTTACATTTTAGCCCCTGTGAGGTGGCGACTAAGGTGGAGCCACTTGGCTTCAATTCCATACATAATGGTCTACTTAATTCCTAAAAATCCTTAAATATAAAAATGCAATCCATTTCCTTACAACTTAAACAATATTAATACTGTTTTTCCCTAAAACAATATCATCATACTGGATTGTAGTCCAAAATTCATTCACATAAAATTGGACTGCGTATATGATTTTTTTAGGACTTAAAACCATTAGTCCTTCATGTCCTGAACATTGAGCTTAATTTTCTCAAGGTCGTCTTGAACCTTATTCTTACTTAATTGTCTGAAACGACAATTTTCTGCAGTATATTTTCCATACCAATTAATTACACTACAGTATCATCTTAGTCAAACTTGGTCAACTTAAAATCAACCTTGGTCAACTTTGACCAGAATAAAAATCATAAATTCCCATCATGTCCTTTTTCTCAAAAAGGCTCCATATTTAACTAAGCAAACTATTATTGAGTCTCGTAGCTAATTAAATGAGAACTCAAACATATACTGATATTTAACTCATATCATGAACTTCATATCGACATGTATGATTCAATCTTAAATTTTTCCTTGTCTTAAATGAAATCATAAGTCATAAAAATTTGGGGTATTATGGTCCAGATGCGTCGAGATGTCATGACCTTGAGCTGGCAGGATTTTGTAACGGAATTCCGTACCATGTACTATAATAGTGAAATCCTTGCCGCTCAGCAAGATGAGTTTACAAATTTAAGACAAGGGTCAATGACAGTAATGGAAGCTGCCAATAAGTTCGAACAGCTAGGTCGCTTGTGCCTGGAATTAGTACCAAGCGAAACGGAGAAGGTAAGAAAAATGATGAAGATGTTCCGAACAGACATTGCCAAGCAAGTGAGTACTGGCAGTAGCCCACCTACCCTGGTATCCAATTGCGTAAGTAGGGCACTAAAAGCGGAATATTGGATAAACCAGGACAAGGAAGTGAGGGCTCAAATTTTTAAAGCTAGAAAGGAGGAGAAGACTGTAGTAAAGCCAACACAGCCCCAACAAGGTTCAGAAGCATACCCAAAGGGACAGACCAGCAACCTTGACCAAGGTTCCAAGCAGTTTGGAAGAAACAAAAGGAAAGGAAATTTCACTGGCCAGGGTCAACAAAGGAATTACCATCAGAAGAAGTATAACCGAGGGAATGAGGGTAATAGCATTGACTACCCGATGTGCGCTAAGTGTATAAAGAAGCACCCGGGAATGTGCAGAGTAGGGACAAATGCTTGCTACCTTTGTGGCAAGGAGGGGCATTATGCAAGGAATTGTACCCTAAACAACCAAAGCCAGAAACCCTCATATCCGAGTCGGAACACAAACAGTCAATTGCATGCAGTCCAAGTGAGGCTTAAAAGACCCTCAATTGCACAAGGCAGATTAGAGGCTCCTGAACCCCAAGTCAGGATTTATGCCTACACCAAGGGAGACGCGGAAGTAGGGACTTCGCATGTGGTGATAGGTCAGATTTCTATCGTCACATATGATGTTATTGCCTTGTTTGATTCTGGTGCCACTTATTCGTTCGTATCTTTGGAGTTCACCCAGAAGTTAAGGAGCGGTGTATATAGTTTAGAACAGCCTTTTAAAACCTCTCTGCCATCCGAAGAAATTTTGTGGTCCAATTTTTGGATACGAAATACTTCCATAGTTATATGTGGCAGAAAATTGTTTATAGATCTCATCGCAATCAAACTACAGGATTTCGATGTGATCTTAGGAATGGATTTCTTAGGCAAGTACAACGCTAAAATTGACTGTCGGAAGCGTTGTGTGACGTTCGACCCTTACAGTGAGGAAGAGTTTAACTTTTACGGACAGTCATGGAGCTCAACAACCAGACTAGTTTCAGCAATAAAGGCTTGGAAAATGTTAGTTAATGGTTGCCAAGGATATTTAGCTAACATGATGAACAAAGATCAAGAAATGGAGTTAACACCAGAAGATGTTCCCATTATAAAGGAATATGTGGATATCTTTCCGAAGAACTTACCAGGACTTCCGCCGGAATGAGAAATTTATTTCGAGATCAAGTTATTGCCTGGAACTGCACCAATATCGAAAGCACCTTACCGTATGGCACCCGCCGAGCTTAGAGAGCTTCAAGTGCAGTTACAAGAACTGATCGACAAAGGATTCATCCGACAAAGTCACTCTCAGTGGGGAGCCCCTATTCTGTTCGTTAAGAAGAAATATGGATCTTTGCGTATGTGTATTGATTATCGCGAGTTAAACAAGATTACGATTTAGAATAAGTATCCCCTTCCAAGGATTGACGACCTTTTTGATCAACTTAGGGGAACAGTAGTGTTTTCGAAAGTTGATCTACAATCAGCCTATCATCAGCTCAGGATCAAGGAGTCGGACATCTCCAAAACGGCTTTTCGAACGTGATATGGGCACTATGAATTCTTGGTCATGCCGTTTGGATTAACCAACGCCCCAGCTGCTTTTATGGACCTTATGAACCGAGTGTTCAAGGAATACCTAGACAAGTTCGTTATTGTCTTTATTGACGATATCTTAATTTATTCAAGGCCCAAGGAGGAACATGAGCATCACCTTAGGTTGGTAATGGAGACGTTAAGACGAAATCAGTTGTATGCCAAGTTCACGAAATGTGAATTTTGGCTAGATAGGGTTCATTTCTTAGGTCATGTGGTCCACCAATATCTTTCGAGAAATTTTTTTCGAGATCGAGTTATTGCCTGGAACTGCACCAATATCGAAAGCACCTTACCGTATGGCACCCGCCGAGCTTAGAGAGCTTCAAGTGCAGTTACAAGAACTGATCGACAAAGGATTCATCCGACAAAGTCACTCTCTGTGGGGAGCACCTGTTCAATTCGTTAAGAAGAAAGATGGATCTTTACGTATGTGTATTGATTATCGCAAGTTGAACAAGATTACGATTAAGAATAAGTATCCCCTTCCAAGGATTGACAGCCTTTTTGATCAACTTAGGGGAGCAGTAGTGTTTTCGAAAGTTGATCTATGATCAGGCTATCATCAGCTCGAGATCAAGGAGTCGGACATCTCCAAAACGGCTTTTTGAACGCAATATGGACACTATGAATTCTTGGTCATGCCATTTGGATTAACCAACACCCCAGTTGCTTTTATGGACCTTATGAACCGAGTGTTCAAGGAATACCTGGACAAGTTCGTTATTGTCTTTATTGACGATATCTTAATTTATTCAAGACCCAAGGAGGAACGTGGGCATCACCTTAGGTTGGTGATGGAGACGTTAAGACGAAATCAGTTGTATGCCAAGTTCACGAAATGTGAATTTTGGCTAGAAAGGGTTCAATTCTTAGGTCATGTGGTGCTAAATGAAGGAATTTCCGCAGACCCTACGAAAGTGGAGGCTGTAATACCTAATTTTTCTATGTTACTATTTCCTTTTTAAGGGAATTAAATGCATGTCGTGAAGGCATTTACGAAAAAGTTCGATTTAGAACTTTATTATGTGATATGAGTTCTTATAGTTTCATAAGACTCAAATATGATTATTTTGATAAGCAAATGGCCTTTTCGGATGAAAATGGATGAAATTGCATGATTTTAGGTCGGTCAAAGGTTTGACCGAAAAAGTCAACTTTGACCCGGGAAAGCCAAAGTTTGACCAGAATAGTCAAAGTGATGACTGTGTAATTTTGTGACATGCAGTATGGAAGAAATACTACGAAAACCCAATTTTTCGGGTAAGATAGCATAAATGAGAACTAAAACCGCCATAGAAAAATCAAGCACACTAAGTTAGGGTAAAGGGCAAAAGGGCTTGAAGAAATAAAGAAAAAAATTTTCAGTCTAATTTTATACAGATAAAATTTGGACGGTAGTATAAAATATCAGTACTGTGTATTAGTAAACACAGTATTGGATTTATCTGTGTTAAGTTTAAAATTAGACTGCTTTTTCAAAAAGTAGCCAAACAAGGCTTTTTGAATTATGACATCACCAATTTTCAAATTATGACATCATAAATAATTTTTGAACCAAGCAATGCAAGACATGTGTCTTGCTCTAGAAAATTCTTGCTTGTTCTCCAAGGGTAATGGCCGGCCACTTAGCGTGCCAAAAGTGAAAATTTTTGTTTTTCATGGGGTTTTTCTAGAATTTTCAAAAGTTCACCATTGTCTATAAATAGGGGTGTGTATTATTCATTTTATTCAAAATCCTAGCCAAACTCTTGCAATTTTTCTTCACCAAAATCCGAGAGAAAGGAAGAGAGAGTGAGCAAAGAAAAACAAAATTTTTCCAAGTAAGATTTTAGGGGTTAGTGTTCGGTTTGCTCTAGAAATCAAGAGGGAGAGTTTGAAAATTTTTCAGCACCATTGGGGACTTTCTGCCGAGTGTGGGAGTGCAGAAAAACAAGAGAGAAAACCAAAAGTTTTTAAGGAAAAACTTGTGGGAGAGTTCGGTTTTGAGCAAGCAACCAAGAACAAGTTTGAAAAAGAAATTTTGGGGCCAAATTTTGGTTAGTGTAGCCGTGGGTTTAGGGTGAAGAAAAGCAGTGGAAAAACTGAAAATTTTGGTGAGAAGTGCTTGGTGTGGCCGAGCCTTGGTGGAGGACCAATCAAGAGAGCAAAAGAAAATTTTTTGGTGCCCTTTGGTGTGTAAGGCCGGTTGTGGAAGCTAGGGAGAAAGGTGGAAATTTTGGGTGCCAAACCAAACCCTAACCAACCCTAGCCTTACTCAAGGTATTTTTCTCAAAACCCTAACCTTTTTCCATTCAAAGTTTTCAAGTTGAAATTTAAATTATATTTCAAGCAAAGTTTGTAAGAGCATAATAAATCAAGAACTTCAACCAAACCACCCTTACAATCTAATCAAGCTCAAATTTTATTTTCTTGCCATTAGTTTAGTTTATGGTGCTTGATTAGATTGTAAGGGTGGTTTGGTTCAAGTTCTTGATTTATTATGCATATGTCTAATTGAATGTTAGGATTTCATGCTAGATTGCTTAAATATGGTTATATGTCCCCAATTATGTGTATGAAAATATGAAAGCATGTTAGGGTGTTAGATGATATGAATTGAAGTGGTATGGCATTGTATGGATGCGTGTATGCAAGTTAGAAACCATGCAGCCCAAGGATTAGGGCAATCGGTTAGGGGCTGCATGGGCACGTTGGGTTAGCATGTTTGAATATGTAGGACATTAGAAACGCTGCATGTTTGCTGTGTAAGCTCCCGAAGTGGTCGGTCGAGTTAGACTTTGCGAATTAGGACGTAAATCAGACCTAACAATCGAAACTGCCAGTTCGGATTCAAAACTGGCCAGTTTCGGGAAAGTGGAAATTTAAGGCCTTTAGAGACCGAATTGGATAAAACGTAAAACATGAAAGTTGTAGAACAGGGTATTTCCTAGGGGACACCATGTACTGTTTTCCAAAATGAGGCTCCAATGGCCTCCGTTTTTATAAAAATCCGAGACTGGTCTGCCCAGACCTAGTTTACACGACCAGCTAGCTTCAAACAAAAACTGACAAGGATAAAAGCATAACTGAATTTTTCTTAAAACACGAAAGTTTTAGAATTCTTTGAGAGCTAGAACTTTCATGAAGACAACATTTTTTAATTCAATCCGGATTTTTAAATACCAACTAATTTCTAAAAACTGTGCAGGGAATAAGGAATTCCTGCACAGAATTTTCTGGAACCAATTGAGAAAAACTGTATTTCTCTCCAAAAACACTGTTTTTACTATGAAAACTGTTCCAAAGGTAGTTTTCAGCCCTCAAACATTTCATAAAATCATATTTCAAGAATTAAGAATTTTTATAAGAAATTAAAAAAGTTTTGGGCTTAATTGCCAAACTTTTTCAAAAATAAAGAAAAGGAAGTTTTCAAGCCAAGTTTATAAAATCAAGCAAAAACGGATGGTAACCGGAAAATTATACCCGAGTTACCGAGTTTAGCCCCAAAGCCCAAGGTTGACCCGAAGAGGGTTGATTTTAGTAACCTTAGAGGTTAACATTGGTTAACCTAGTACGGCTTAGGACTAGTCACCTAAGGGGTTACTCAATACAACCTATTAGGCTATGGATTAAGTTAAGTTATAAGCCCAAGGTTAGGTGATGACCTAACCCTATATGTCTGCATGTGGGATTAGCATGGAAGGTTATCCAACGTAACCTACTAGGCCATTGTATGAGTTCAATAGGGTTATTTATTATAACCCAAAGTGATAAGGTTACTTAATGTAACCACACATAAGATAGTTATGATTTATAGTTAAGGGGACATATAACCAAAGCATTGCATGAATGTTGGTTAAGAACCAACATATTATGGTCATAGATTAGAGACCTTACCTATGTCCTTCGATTAAGCAGGAAGTACCCTGCAGCTGAACCCAGAAGCGGAGTAGCTTAACATCAGACATAGACAAAGTAAGTACAACGCTGCCTACAGCATAGGCTATTAGTTGTATACTTACCTAGGTATGATTGATGTACTATGTGTTATGTGCTATGTGCTATGCTGGATGCTATGAAGTATGATAAGTATGAAGTGCATGTTAAGTTAAAGATGTGATATGATTATGAAACAAGAATAGGTGGCATCATGATGCATGCTCACTAATTCTAATAAGAGTAACAAGTTCAAGAATGACACGATGAGAAAAATGAGAAGGGCAACCAATTGCCTAGGCGACAAGTCGCCTGTGTCGTACCACCCGTCCGAGGTCGGGTTGGACTATGGTTTGAGTTGGACTTGGACTGGCTACCCCAACCACTCCATAGTTGCGCACCGAGTACGGACACTTAAGTTAATGGCCCCTAAGTAAGATAAGAAATGAAAGTAAGTTAAGCTTGAATAACAAAGCATAATATGAACATAATTGGTTCATGCATACGTGATGCGATGATGTGTTAAGTGATGAAGTGAATTGTTATGTTATGATAAGGATAAGTTAAAATGTATGTTAGATTATGTGTCGCGGTTTAGGAGTTGTACTTGCTGAGCGAAAGCTCATTATCTTAAGTGCATGCTGTAGGTAAGCAGCCTGCCAGCATTTGATGGTGCATGATGGAGGAGCGTGGCCGGGCACTGTGACATGAAGGGAATGAAATCCGCTACGCGTTTTGAAATTTTATGTATATTACGAATGCTCAAACAACCGTTAATTACTAACTATTAATGCTCGTACGCACTGTATATAAAAAATATAAAAAAAAAAGTTCCGTTGTTTTTCACGTATTAAGTAAGTAAGTTTCGTATATGTTATTTCATGAATATATGTATGTAAGTATGGTAACGACCTGTGCTAGGCAGGTCGTTACAGAGCTGGTATCAGAGCGGGTTCCCTACGACATCATTTCACAGTCTGCCTGCCATCGCTCCTATCATTGTAAGTTAAGTTTTACTTTAAGTATATGCGCAAGTACTTATGATTAAGTTATGTATGATAGACACGATATCATGGATCCTATACAAGTTGATGAGGATCGAGAGGCGGTCACGGCATTTTATAGGTCACAGCCTCTATTATTCGACAGCATGAGGCGATCAGTTGTGATAACCAGATTTTCATGATAGCCATTTTCCTTCTTTAAAGGAATAATGAGCATATATTTATATGTTTTCGGAAAAACTCAGTTAAGAGTTTTTCACACGTTTTACGGAGTCTTATGGCTCAATAAGACTCAGAATAGATTTTTAAGGTTAGAAAACGCCTTTTCTGGTCGAAAGGGGCGATAAGGAACGTTTTGCCGAAAAAGTCAAAGTTTGACCGAAAAAGTCAACTTTGACCGAAAAAGTCAAAGTTTGACCAAAAGTGGTCAACAGTTGACTCGATATTGAAAAATGCTGCGGTATGAGAAAATACTGCAAAATATGTCAATATGGGCGAGATAGCCCAATTAGACAGTAGAAAATAAGAAAACACCCGTAAAATCAAGCATCCCTAGCATTAGTTAAGGCCAGACTGATATATTTGGTCAAGATATCATCAAAGGAGACCAATCCAAGCCAAAGGGCAAGAACGTCAAAATTTTCATTTTTGGGGGCAAAAATGTAAATTTTAAAAAATATGTAAAGTAAGCCGAGTAACGTTATTAGATGAGGCCCAATAAGGAAATAACATGTTTTGCAAGAAGAAATTAAATATTTTCATTTTCGGGGACGAAAATGTAAATATTTTATTTTTCGGGTCAAAAATGTAAATTTTGAAAATATGTGATTTTAATGGAAGAAAATCACATAAAATCATGAAAAGGATAATATTTGATTGAAAAGTAAGCATTATGCCAATTTTTGGAATTTTGGGACATAAATGCAAAATTTTCACTTTTGGGGGCAAAAGTGTAAATTTTGGAAAATTGTCGAAATGGACATATGAAGTCACTAAGATGATTATATCATCAAATAGGATGGGTGTGTTGATTTTTGGAACAATCGGACACCTAGAGGGTATTTTTGCGCAGATTTCTAGTTTCGGGGGCAAAAATGGAATTTTTGAAAAATTGGTGACATAAGCGCTTACCTCAGCCATTAGCTCAGCCTTTCCAGCTCACCCACCAGCTGGAGATGAGCTGCTGCTCAGCTGTGAACAGCCGTGAGCCTTGGAGGAGAAAAGGCCAAAGAATAAAGAGTTTTGGGGTCAATTTATTAAGTTGAAAAAGTTTGTTATTATCTTCTTCAAGCTTCCTTGTGTGAGTCGGTGGAGAGCAGAAAAGAAGCCCAGAAAACAGCCATAATTCAGCCAATAACCATCAGAAAATCCGTGAGCCCAAGGAGAGGAAAGAACAAGAGAAAAGTTTGGAAAAAAATTTATGTGTGATCACCATGGAGTGCTTGGCTTGGAGCATGAAACAAGAAGATGAAATCTGGAAATTTTTCCAGATTTCTTTGTGCAGTAGCCGTCCATGGAGGAAGGAAGAAAGTGAAGAAAAATCTGGGTCCAAATCTTGGTGGAGCCGAGCATGGAGAAAGGAGGAAGCATCCAAGAGCCAAGGTGGTTGTGCTTGGTGTGTGTGATGGCTGTTTCGGCTGCTTGGAGTGCAGCAAATGGAGCCAAAATTTTTATGGGTATGGGGCTGTAATTGGTCGACCATGGCAGCAGTGGATCACCCTTGTTGGTGAGAATTTTTGGTGCACTTTGGTGAGCCAAAACAGCGTGCAAGAGCAGCAAAAAGGGATAAGCAATTTCGGCTCCATGAACCAAGGGTAAGCTATGGTAAAGACCTCTCAAACCCTAGACTATTTTCATGCAAGATTGAATGAAAATTTATGTGTGTATATGTGTGTGCATGGCTGAGAATTTGGAGTCCAATTGGTATGTGGAACTTCGGCTGCAAGGTGGAGCAACCAAGAGGCAGCCAAGAGCAAATGGAGTTCGGCTCCAATGGGTGAGCCAACTTCCGGTTTTGTGTGAGGTATAAGCCCTAACCCTAGGCTTTGATTCAAGCATTAAATTTGGACATTTAATGTGCATTTTCAGCAGTGGTTTGTATGGTTTAAGTTCAGATTTTTTTGATTGATGCATGAGCTAGGGATGGATGCTTGGTTAAGGGTGTAGCATGCTAGGATAGCTTTGCTTGATTTTTCTGATTTTGTGCATGGTTTATGTGCTTGCTTTGTTGCTTGGCTTGCATGGTTGTATGGCTTGTTATGTCCCTGTTTATGGTGCAGCCAAGTATGGCTCTCAAGCTAGGTTGTTAGATTTTATTTTCGGTTTGTGTTGTTGGATGCAAACCCATGTATGTGCAACTCTAGAAATGCATGCAAGCCTAGGTTATGTAGATCCGGTTTGGTTTGCATGAACATGTGGGGTGACATGTCCAAAGCATGTGGGACGTTAGACGACGTTGCATGTGATTCGTTAGGCTCCCGAGTGATCGGTTGAGACGTAAAATTAATGTAACACGAAACTGGCTGTAGGTTCGGACCTATCTGCCCAGTTTTCGTAAACAGAAAATAACAGGCCCTTAGAGGCCGAATTTGGGAAAGTGTAAAACATGAAAGTTGTCCGAAACAACTTTTGCTAGGGGGCTACGTGAGCCGTTTTTCAAATTAAGGCTCCAAAGGCCTTCGAAAACACCAAAACCCGAGGCTCATGCAATGACGTCCCCAGACTTAGCTCGTTACAGGGATCAGCCAGTTTCAACTCGAAACTGGTACTGATCTAGGCCGAATCAAGATTTTCACAAAACACGAAAGTTTTAGCATTTTTCGAGGGCTAGAACTTTCGTGAAGAAACCTATTTCAGATTACGTACCAATTTTAAAGTAAAAATTGTTTTATCAAGGGTGTTCAGGAATCCGAATTTCCTGAATCACAAAGTTAATAAGTGTTTTGAGAAAAATGATTTTCTACCTCAAATAAGTGATTTTGATCAAGGAAATCGTTCCAATGACGGTTTTCGACCTAAAATGAATTTACAAAACATAAAATCAAGAATTCGGATTTTATGATGCAAGTTATGAATTTTTATACAAAAGTGAAAAAAATGGGTGTTTTTCAAGTAAGTTTTTAAGTAAGGGAAATAGGAGTTTTTCAAGTAAGTTTTTAAGTGTACGTTAGCTTACGAATAGTAACCGGGTGTTAGACCCGAGTTGCAGGGTCGAGCCCGAGACCCGAGAGGTTGACCCGAGGGGGTTGACCATAGTTGACCGAGAGTTGACCAAGGTTGACTTTTGTTGACTTTTGGTTAACTCATAGCTTTAAGTTAGTTTATCCTCACGGGTTATTTAAAGTGACCCTAACGGATACCGATAGCTTAATTAAAGGGTTATTAGATATAACCCGATAGTTTCTCTTTAAGTTATTCGACCCTTAGAGGTTTAGTTGGTTTAGCACGCCAGGTTACCCTTGGTAACCAATGTAGATGCTAAGCACGTAAGGGACATACAACCAATAATCATGTAGACATGATGGTTAGTTTACCTGCATTTTCACGATAATAAGTAGAATCTGTCCTATGTCAAGCAGGCAGAACCTGCAGCTGTACCGATAGTGGAACAGCACTGGGATAGGACAATCAGTCAAGCACGTATGACGGAAAGGTAAGTACAATTCCGCCTACGGCATGAACGCATGTTAGGAAGTCATGTTATGTACGCAAGTATGTCATGTCACGTATGTATGTTATGATATGTGCTAAGCATGTTATGTATGTTGTGTTATGTATGTTATGTGTTATGTGTTTATGTGTTAAGTATGTATGCATTATGTATGCCATGTAGTATGTATGTATGATAAGTTTATGTTTATGCAGATGCACGTTTATGTTTTATGTTATTATTGCGGCATCACGAAGTATGTCCACTAAAATAAGTCAGATGGTAAGATAAGAGATAAGACAGTAGGACATGCTGTGTTGTACTGACGTTGCCTCTGTGGCAAGTTAAAACGGCACGTCCCATGGTTTGAATTGATATGGAAAGGCTGCCTCCACTACTCCATGTCAAGCTTTGTGCTTCATGGTTTGAGTTGGTATGGTCGGACCTCCTTCAATCACTCCATGGTTACGTACCGAAGTATATACACACATGTCATAGGAGCAAGATAAGATAAGATAGATTCAGTATAGGAACCATAAATGATTTTTAATAATAAATCATAATTGGTTCACGTTGTTGTGCATTAGATTGCATGCGGATAGGATGTTGTGCTTACTGAGCTTTTTAGCTCATTGTTTATGTTCATGCTGTAGGTAAGGTTCCTACCGGCACTTCCTGAACAAGCTGTGGATAGATGGCGCAATAGAGTGTGAAATGTGGGTATGGACTGCTACGGGGTTTCCGAAATGCGTTTAAAAGAAAATGTGTTTTCATTTCCTTCAGTATGTATGCATGTATGTTTAAGTTAAGTTATGTATGTATGCTAGCTTTCCTCATAGGTGAAGGCTAGGTACTCGAGTGAGTACATTATAAGCAGTAAGATTTTATGAAAGAAAAGTAGTTTTTAATTAAGTTTAACTTGTGTTAAAGTTTTATGTTTTCCGCAATCAAAGTTTTAATAATGATTTTTATAAAAGAAGAAAAAAAAATTTACTCATGAAATTGGGTATCTTTATTTTTCATAACAAGTTAAGTAGGTAAGTTTAAGTTAATGTCGCGGTCCGAAGCGAACGCTCCAGGTTCGCGCGGTCGGACTCCGCGTGGGTCTGAGAGGCGGCGAGTCGGGTCGTGACATCAGTATCTATCGGAGCCTGGCTCTACGATATGGAGCTAATATTCGAGATCTGCCATATAGAGGCACATTTACAGGTCTCGCTTGCTAGTAGGTGCCTGATCGGAGACTCTAGACTATGGTGGGTGACATTAGGGGAGAGGCAGATACCCAGCCGTACATGGGCACATTTCCAGACCACTATACTCACACGCTACAGGCCACTCCCAGCTCGAGGGGTCGATGAGCCTATCTATGATCCTGAGATTTATCGGGACATGCGACACACCCGGTACCAGAGATGTGACGCCCCGAACCACCCACCTGACACCCACGCGGGGCCGACCGCGCGGATGCGGGGCGCCGGGACCGTCACCTTCATACATAACTTACTTACCTTGAAAATGCGGAATAAAATTTTTTTTTTTAAACTTCTTTTGAACATCGTTTTAAAACTTTCTTTGAACTTCATAATTTGGATTTCATTTTAAAATATTGACTTGAAACCCATACACTAAAATTGTGCATCGTACTTTGAACATTTCATACATAATTAACTTCATACTTAACATACATAAAAAACTTCATAATTTAAACATAATGCGGAAAATATTGCGTAGTGGTATCCCACACCGCCCTTCACTCGCTGCATCATCTCCAAGCCCACCAAGTAAGGCTACAAGCCTTTTATCTCTACCTGCAGTATGGAATATATCTGATGAGCTGACGCTCAGCAAGTACAAACGCGATCTCACAAAACATTTTCATTTAAACATCTTGAAACATACTTCATCATAAAACATATGCATGAACCATTTATGTCCATTTATGCATTTCCTTTTTACTTGTACTTATCTTTCATATAGGCCCCATAGTGTATGTACCCTTAACATATAGTGCGCCTTCAGGTACAGTTAAGGTTTGCAAGGTCCCTAACTGCTCTGGGAAACATAAGTGATTACACCCTCCAGCATCAACGAGAGGGCGAATTCATAACTTTAACATAAAAATCCTCCACCTTGGGGGAGGTTGGTACGACACTTTACTTGTGTATTTTTACCAAGTGGTTTATCATTAGTGAACATACCTTATGATGTCACAAAATCATTTCTCATACATGCTCATGACATATTTTAACATAACATGGCCGCTTTAAAACATGGCATCGTTAAAATATGGCAGTCTTTAAAATTCTTTAAATCATGGCCTCATTTAAACATAATAGCTTTAAAACATAGCATCTTTAAAAGCATAGCATTTAAACATGGCATTTAAACATAGCACTTTCATATTTGAACATACATTATTATTTTTCCATACCACAGGTGAGGTTTGTACTTATCTTAGGTCCTACGCTCTTGGCGTACATTCCTCGCGATATCTCAACAGGTTCATAATCCTACTTCAATCAAAGGAGGTGTAAGATAAGGTTAACTTATCTTACCCTAAATCGTGACATATGATGTTGGTATCCTAACCAACATCTATGAGCAATCCTAGATGTGTGTGTTGTATTTCCCCTCTAATATCTCTTGTAAACCTGATTGGTTACTTCCTTCATCTTGGGCTTATACTTTACTTTTTCTTGGTTCATAATCCATTGGGTTATTATCTCTTCAATAACCCTAGGTCTTAGCTCATTTCATAAATCTTGGTATCCTTTAGGGTTATATTGGGTAACCCTAAAGTCAACTTTTGGTCAACCCTAAAGTCAACTTTTGGTCAACTAAGGTCAACCCCCTTTTGGGTCTAACGTTAGGCTTTGGGCTAGCCCAGTAACTCGGATATAATTCCGGTTACCGTTCGTAGTTGGCTTGATTACCCATTTTACCTTAAAACTCAATTTCATTATTTTTTTGGAAAACATTATATAACTATCTTCCAAAAATCCATTAACTTTGCTTGTAAAAACTCTTACTTCATTACTCTTGAAAATACTTGGCTAAAATCATCCTTTTCTTTACTTCTTGGTAAAATGTGGGATTTCAATTCCGAACTCTAAAAATTCCACTTCTCTTCTTGAAAAATCTCATTTTCCTTTAACTTATGGAAAATCTCATTTTTTCTTCAACTTGAACACTTTGGGTGAATAATCCCAAAACTCTTGTAAAAATTCATTTTCTTAAAACGGAACTTCATAAAATTATTACGGACTGAAAATCGCCATTGGAACGGTTTTCGTAGTCAAAATAACGGGTTAGAACACTTTTCATTTTTTTTTAACACATTTTGTAAAACTTTGGTGCTTGGATTTTCGGATTCCCTGAGCACTCTTCGTAAAACCAACCCAGTTTAAAAATCCGTTCATTATCTGAAAAACTTGTCTTCATGAAAGTTGTAGCTATCGAAAAATGCTAAAACTTTCGTGTTTTGTACAAAACCCAGTTCTAGCTAGATCAGTACCAATTTTCGTTTGAAACTGGTTGATCCTGAAAAACGGAGTGAAAACTGACCCCAGGGATCAGCCACGGGTTTTCATAAAAACGAAGGCCTTTGGAGCCTTATTTTGAGATTCTGTCCATGTTACTCTCTAGTAAAAGTTGTTCCGAGCAACTTTCGTGTTTTAACTTTTAACCCATTCGGCCTCTAAGGACCTGATATTTTCACTTTCCCGAAACTGGCCAGTTTCGACTCCGAAATGGCAGTTTCGGTTGTTAATCCGGTTTTACGTCTTAGTTCACGGATTCTAACTCGACCGATCACATCGGGAGCTTAAACATTAAACAAGCAATGTATCTAACGTCCCATGCATTCATTCTTGTCCATCCATCATACCCATGCAGCCCACAAAAACGTCCTTGGCTGCATGGTGTTCTATCCTTGCATCCATTTCATCAAGCATCACATTCATCTTAATCCATCAACCAAATCAGCCACTGCCTTACGGCTGATTTGTGACCAAAATTTAGGGGACTTTACTAACACATCTAGCATGCATCCTAACCATTTTCAAGCATCAAAAATCATGCAAGCAACATCATAAAATAAGCCAACCAAACCTTAATCCCTATCAAGCACATACACCGAAAATCAAGGGTTATAAAAAGAGATGGACTTATGTCCTTACAAACCCATCTTGAATCATAAGAAAAATGCTTATCTTGAGCTTAAATCTAAGATTGGTTCAATAAATTACCTTAACCCAAGTTAGGGTTTGAAAATCCTTTTGTTCCTCCTTGGTTGCTCACCCACGGATTTGGCTCCACCAAGGGATCCGAAATCCTCCTTCATGGCTCACGGATTTTTGCAAGAAAAAAGGAATCCAAGACACTTTTTGTTAGCTCTTTCTTGCTCTACCAAAACCAAACTTATGAGAAGAGAAATCCAAGTTTTCTCTTACCTTTTTCCTTCTCCATGCCCCACGGATTTTTGGCTCCATTAGAGCACCAAAATCTTCTCTTGGTTCCTCTTGCTAGAACCGAACTCATCACATGGCTCACCCAAGGATTTGGCTCCCAAAATTCCAGATTTTCTTCCTCTTTGTCACTCTCCAACCCACGGCTTTGTGCCCATAAATGGGTCTCCATGGCTCACCAAATCTCTTCCCTTTCTCCCTTGCAAACTGAACACCACACAAGCCTCACCCTCTAGCATTTTTTTTCCAGATTTCTTTTTCTCTTTCTCTCCCTCTCTCCCACGGATTTTTGGCTGGAAATAAGAGAGGAGTGTGGCTGGTCAAGAGCTACCGAAACTTGAGGGAAAAGGGAGGGTTGGTTGTCTTGCTTTTCTCCTCAAAAGATGGCTTTATGTCATGTCCTCTTTTCTCCCCTTAGCAGGCCGAAACTTCAAGGGAGGGAGTTGGCTTGCTTGCTGCCGAAAATGAAGGAGAAAAGGAGGGGGACATGCAGCTGATTTTGTGGAGAAAAAGGGGAGTAGTTAGCTTGCATATGTTGGCTTTGTTAACCCACCTTTTTCCCTTAAAAAAGAGCTTTATGCCTTGTCTTTCTTTTATCTTCTAGCTGCCCATGAGCTGGCCGAATATAGAGGGAGAAATGGGGGAGGTTGGCCGAAACTTTGAAGTGGAAAAAGGGGGAGTGGTTGGACAAGGGTGATGTGGAGCTTTCTAAGCCTTTCCTTTGTCTTGCATAGCTCACACTTTTTCCTTGATTCAAGGCTTTACTTTTGTGCTTTCTTTTCCTTGTATTTTCCCTTGAATTGCCGAATTTTTGGAGGGGAATGGGAGGGTGTTGGCTGCACTTTGATGGAGTGGAAAAGAGTTCCATATCTTTGCTTTAACTAGATCACACTTTTTCTTTTTTTTTTATAGTCTTAACAAAACACTATAAACATATAATAATACTGTTTGGCGTACTAGTATATTAATTACCAGTTACTATGAAATATTTCATAATTTACATACTATTTCAAAACACGTAGCGATACCCATAATCCACTCATTCACAGTCCCTTGGCTCGCTACTCCATCTTGCATTACTTTCAGATAGCTGGTTCCTTACCTACAGCATAAACTTAAAACCGTGAGCTAAAGCTCAGTAAGTACAACTCTTAAGCCGTAAAGAAAGTATAGCATAAACAGGAAATACACATAGCAAGTATTGACCACGTTATGCTTTCTTATTTCTACTCATTATGGGCCCTTACCTCGTGTGTTCGTAACCGGCGCGCGACTATGAATTGGTTGGGGCGGCCAAACCTTATCCAACTCAATCCACAGTCCAACCCAACCTGGCGTGGGTGGTACGACACATTGCTTATTAACTTACTTATTCTTACTATAAGTGAACATACATTCAGTTGTCACCTTTTTTTTAATTCTATTATTTATGCCCTAGCATAATAATCCTTTACATAACATAATTATATTGCATACATGTTAACTAACACATAGCACATAACACATCATAGACATCTAGTAATATATACTAGTAGCTTATGCTGTAGACGGTGTTGTACTTACCGTCTATCCGTGTGCTGCTTGTCTTACTCCTCTTCGAGCTTTAATTGCAGAATCCCTCCTGCTCGAGCGAAGAACATACATGAGATTTCTAATCTAATTCATGTGGGTTTTTCGGTGATATGTCCCCCTAAAAGAAACCATACATACATAGAGGGTGACTACCTTAGTAGTCTTATAGATCATAAATCATGACCTAAAAAGATACGTTGGTTATCCATTTCTTACACTTAGCCCATATCGAAAACATGTCGGGTTAGATGAATATCAACCCTTGGGCTTGGATCAACAACTTATGGGTCAACCAAGGTTAACCCTTGTGATCTCTAACGTGAATCCCTATTCGGCTTACTTTAGGATTGTGGGATCTAAGTCCCGATAACTCGGGTATAATTTCCCGGTTATCATACGTCTTAACACTTCTTTGAAAATCTTAACTTAGAAACCATTTTCTTTAAAAACTTTAACTTACCATTCCTACTTCATAAAAACACTTAGTTTTTAAAACTTTATCTTGTCAACTTTTTCGTAAAAATTCGTAAATCTCGCCTTATAATTTCATAAAATATTTGGGGGTCGGAAACTGCTTTTGGGACAGTTTCCATACTTGAAACAACGTGTTTTGTTCGAAAAACGTTTTACCTAATAGGGTTCTATAAAATCTTGCACAGAAATTCTTTGATTCCTGCGCAGTTTTGACATTTCGGTTTATAGTTAAAAATCCCTTTTGAATTTGAAAATGTTTTCTTCATGAAAGTTCTAGCCCTCGAAGAGTTCTAAAACTTTCGTGTTTTGAGAAATTTCTGATTCTGTACCGATTGGTACCAGTTTTTAATCGAAAACGAGTTTAACTTTGAAAACCGAGTCTTACAGACCATCTACGGGTTTCCTTGTAAAAGAAGGCTGTTGGAGCCTTATTTTGGAAAACTGGCCGCGCTGGCCGCTAGGAAACAACCTAGTCTACAACTTTCGTGTTTTAACTTTTTGCCCATTCGGCCTCTAAAGGCCTGTAATCCGTGTTTTACCGAAACAGCTCCCTGGAACCCGAGAGCTAGTTTTGGTTCTTATATTTATTGTTACGTCCTAAATCGCGGGTTCTAACTCGACCGCCCACATCGGGAGATAATCAACAAACATGCAGCGCATTCTAACGTCCCTTAACCCTATCATAAAGCCCATGTGATCCTTGCAACCAAAAAAATCCGAACTCCTAATCCTAGGGTTGCATATCCACTAGCTTAGCATACATCACACCAATCATGCATTTTGGTTCATAAAAACATAACATACATGCATAAAACTACTTAACCTAATTTGGGGACATATTACCTAATTCAAACCCTAACATGCCAATCTAGCAAAACAAGCACATAGCATAAATTATGAGCATAAAATTAAACCAAACCACACCTAGAATCTATCTAACCAAGCACTAAGCACACAAGCACATCAAAGGCAGCCAACAAACCATACATAGGAGCTTATGCTCTTACAAAAATTTTGCATAAAAATACACATAAAACACAAGCTTAAAACTCATTTAAACTTGACAAAAAGCTTTTAAAAATTTTACCTTCCAAGAAGTGATTTTCGGCTTGGGTTTGGGTACCCGAAAAAAAATCCTGCTTGCACCAAGAGGTTCCAAGGGTTCGGCTGCTCCTCTATGTGCACCAAAAATCAGATTTTTGGCTCCCTTTTGGTCTCCTCTCCTTGCTCGGCTACTCAAGAAAGTTTAGCCCCAAATCCGAATTTTTTTTCTCTCTTTTCTCACTCAAACCCGAGGGCTGCTTGGAGTTAAAATCAAGCTCCAAAACTTGCACCAAACTCACTCCTTTGGCTCACCAATCAAACCCGAACCTTAAGCCCTAATTTTTACCCCAAAATTTTGGTTTCTCTCTTGTGTTTCCCCTGCTCCAAACTCACGGCAACAAGGCTGCAAGGCTGCCAGAAAAATTTTTCTTTCTTCCCCCTCGGTTCCTAGGCTACCCGAAGTAAGATGATTGGCTTGGACTTGCAAATTTTTTTCTGATCACTCTCTCCCTCTCTCTCGGTTTCTTGTGCAGAAAAATGGCAAGAACCTAGTTTTGCATTTTTCAATTAAAAGGAATAGGAGACACTCCTATTTATAGGCCAAGAATGAACTCTCAAAAATCTCATTTTGACCCCTAAATTTGCAAAATTTTGGATCTTTGGCATGCTAGGTGGCCGGATCCTAGGGGAGTGCAAGACAACTCATGGTGAGTTGGCAAAGGCCACTTGTCACTCCTTGATTGGTCCAACACATCTCACTTTGAATAAAATATATATTTCTTTGTGAGATATCTTAAAATTTAGGGCTTGTTTGGATAAAAATCTTTGAAACTTTGATTGTAAAAATTTAAATTCCAATACTGTAATAATTATTTTACAGTTTGGATTTTTCATATTTACAGTCAAAAAAATCGGATCGAAGATCTTTTCTCAAATCCTTCTGCCTCGTGACTTAATGTGGCGTGCTTGATTTTTCTAAGGTGGTTTTAGTTTCTAACTGTCATAAAAATTAGTTCCTGCATTATTTTTCATAAAACGCAGATCTTAAAATTCCTCCGTCATAATTTCGACCATTTTGGTCCAACTTTGACTTTTCGGTCAACAGTTGACTTTTTCGGTCAAAATTTTGACTTTTGTGGAATCGAGTCGATTTCACTTCTTATTGTTCAAAAAGGCTATTTGCTTCTTTGAACAGTCATTTTTGAGTTTTATTAAGCTATAAAAACTCATAATACACATTAGAGCTCTGAAACAAGCTTTTTCATGAAATTGCATGTACTATTTACATTCAATTCATTACAGAAGCTAGTTACATGAAAAACTAGATCTCACAATCTACCCTCCTTAAAAATTTTCGTCCTCGAAAATTAGAACAACTCGGGGTAGTTCTTCTTCATAGCATCCTCTAGTTCCCATGTTGCTTCTTCAACACTATGGTTTCGCCATAAAACTTTGACCATAGGAATAATTCTATTCCTTAAAACCTTATCTTCTCTATCGAGAATTCGTACAGGCTTTTCTTCATAGGTTAAATCCGTCTGAACCTCCACTGGTTCTTGGCTGAGCACGTGGGAAGGATCTGGAACATACTTCTTGAGCATTGAAACATGGAAAACATCGTGCATGGAAGCTAATTCTGGCGGCAAGGCGAGCTTATACGCAACTTTCCCAATCCTCTTGAGGATTTCAAACGGTCCCGTATACCGTGGACTGAGCTTTCCTTTCTTGCCAAACCGCATTACTCCCTTCATAGGAGCAATTTTGATGAAAACAGCATCACCAACTTGAAATTCTAATGGTCGTCGACGCTTGTCCGCATAGCTTTTCTGTCGGCTAAACGCTACGTCGAGTCTCTGCTTAATCTTCTGAATATCTTCGGAGGTCTTTTCAATGAAGTCCGTCGTTTGCAACTGCTTTTGTCCGACTTCTTGCCAGTGAACTGGCGATCTACATTTTCGTCCATACAACGCTTCAAATGGAGCCATTCCAATTGAGGCATGATAGCTGTTGTTGTAGGAAAATTCGATCAGTGGTAGCTTTTCATCCCAATTTCCCTTGAAATCTAGGACGCACGATCTCAACATATCCTCCAAAGTCTGGATAGTTCTCTCTGACTGACCATCCGTTTGAGGGTGAAATGCTGTGCTAAACTTCAATCTTGATCCCATGGCTGCGTGTACGCTCATCCAAAATCGTGAAGTGAAACGCCCATCGCGGTCCGAAATGATTGATTTTGGAATTCCATGCAGTTTGACGATTGAGCTACGTAAATCTGCGCCAATCTTTCCACTGAGTGGGTAGCTTTAATCGCAACGAAGTGGGCTGACTTGGTCAAACGATCCACTACGACCCAAATCGTGTCGTTTCCACTCGTAGTTCTAGGCAGTCCGACTACAAAATCCATCGTAATCTGCTCCCATTTCCACTCCGGAAGTTCTATCTTCTGTAATTCTCCTCCCGGATGCCTGTGTTCAGCCTTAACTTTCTGACAAGTTAGGCATTTTGACACAAATTCTGCAATCTGATTCTTCATATTCGGCCACCAGTAGGTCTCCCTGAGATCCTTGTACATCTTGGTAGCTCCTGGATGTACGGAATATGGCGTTTGGTGTGCCTCTGTCATTATTCGTTCCTTCAAACCCTTCGCGTTTGGAACACAAATCCTCCTTTGAAGTGGAGTATACCATCATCGGAAGTCTTGAACTCTGTGCCCTTCTCACTAAACAAACGAGCCTTCAGCAAGAAGAGTCGTTTTCTTGATGGGCCTTAATGAAGTCCAGCAGATCAGACTTTAAGGTAAGCGAAGATAACCTTCCTGTTATTACTTCAATGTTGAAATCAGCGATCTCCTTCTGTAGAGGCTTAGGAAGTGCTTCAATGGACATCAGCGTGGCTACTGACTTCCTACTTAATGCATCTGCTACCCTGTTAGCCTTTCCAGGGTGGTAGAGGATTTCGCAATCATAATCCTTTACGAGTTCCAACCACCGTCTTTGCCTCATATTTAACTCCTTCTGAGTAAAAATATACTTGAGACTCTGATGGTCGGTGTAGATTTCGCATTTATTCCCATACAGATAGTGTCTCCATATCTTGAGGGCGAAGACCACTGCTGCTAGCTCCATATCATGAGTAGGGTAGTTCCTTTCATGATTCTTCAATTGACGCGACGCGTAGGCAACTACCTTCCCATTCTGCATCAAGACAGCTCCTAATCCATTTTTAGAAGCGTCACTGTAGATCACAAAGTTTCCTGCTTCTACATCAGGAATTATCAGCACAGGTGCACTTGTCAGTCTCCTCTTAAGCTCCTGGAAATTTTCTTCACATTTCTGTGTCCACTCGTACTTCTTCTCCTTCCGAGTGAGAGCTGTAAGAGGTGCTGCTATCTTCGAAAATCCTTCAACGAATCTCCTATAATACCCTGCTAATCCCAGAAAACTTCTAATCTCTGTGACGTTTCTGGGTGCTGGCCATGAACTAACTGCTTCCACTTTGGTTGGGTCTACAGAAATTCCTTCTTTCGTCACCACATGCCCCAAAAAGTGAACCTTTTCCAGCCAAAATTCACATTTCGTGAACTTAGCATACAGCTGGTGTTGTCTCAACATTTCCAGTACCAGCCTCAAGTGCTGCTCATGCTCCTCCTGGGACCTCGAGTAGATCAGAATGTCATCAATGAAGACGATCACGAACTTGTCCAGGAAGTCCTTAAACACTCGGTTCATCAAATCCATGAAGGCAGCTGGGGCATTGGTTAATCCAAAGGGCATGACCAAGAATTCATAGTGCCCATAACGCGTTCTGAAAGCTGTCTTGGACACATCTGACTCCTTGATCCGAAGTTGATGATAGCCTGATCGCAAGTCAATCTTCGAAAACACTATCGCTCCCCTAAGCTGGTCGAACAGATCATCTATCCTTGGGAGAGGATATTTGTTCTTAATCGTGATCTTGTTCAACTCTCGGTAATCGATGCACATACGTAGCGATCCATCTTTCTTCTTTACAAACAAAACAGGTGCTCCCCACGGAGAGTGGCTCTGCTTGATGAATCCCTTGTCCAAAAGCTCTTGTAACTGTATCTGAAGCTCCCTGAGTTCTGCAGGTGCCATTCTGTACGGTGCCTTCGATACCGGTGCTACTCCTGGTAGTAACTCGATCTCGAACGAGATCTCACGTTCTGGCGGCAGTCCTGGTAATTCTTCTGGAAACACGTCCACATATTCCCTGATGATGGGAACGTCTTCAGGCATCAACTCCTTTTCTTGCTTCTTATCCACCATGTTCGCTAGATATCCTTGACATCCACTAGCTAACATCTTCCAGGCTCTTACAGCTGATACGAGCTTAGTGGTGGAATTCCGAGATTGCCCATGGAAATTAAACTCATCCTTCTCGCCTAGGTTGAACGTTATCCGGCGTCTTCGGCAGTCAATCCTAGCGTCGTGTCTGCCTAAGAAATCCATCCCCAAGATCACATCGAAATCATGGAGTTTGATTACGATGAGATCTACAGCTAATTCTCTGCCATTGATGATAATAGGAACATTTTGGATCCAGGAATTGGACCACAAAATTTCACCAGATGGTAAAGAAGCACTGAAGGGTTGTCCTATCCTATTAACACTGTCTCCTAACTTCTGAGCAAGTTCCAAGGATATGAACGAATGCGTAGCGCCAGAATCGAAAAGTGCAATCACATCATAAGTGGCGATAGAGATCTGACCTGTCACCACATGTGATGTTCCGGCTTCTGCATCTCCCTTCGTATAGGCATAAATCCTGGCTTGGGGTTCTGGGGCTTCCAGTCTACCTATCACTGTCGCAGGTCCTTCCAATCTAGCTTGTACTGCGTGTATCTGCCGTTGGTTGGAGTTGCGATTCTGATACTGTGGCTGCGGGTTCTGGTACTGCGGTTGCTGGTTGTTCTGAGAGCAGTTCTTCGCAAAATGTCCCTCTTTACCACAGATGTAGCAAGCGTTGGATCCCTTCCTACAGACCCCTGGGTGTTTCTTCCCACAAGTCTCACATGTAGGGTAGGAGACATTGTTGCCATCATTTCCCCGGTTGCTTCTCTTCTGTTGGAAATTTTTCTGTTGCCCCTGGTTGTTAAAATTCCCCTTCCGTTTGTTCTTCCCAGACTGCTTGGGACTCTGACCGGGGTTACTTGCTTGTCCTCTATTACTTGCTTCCGTATTTTGACGAGGTTGTGTCGACTTTGCAGCAGATTTCTCTTCCTTCCTGGACTTGAAAATCTGGGCTCTTGCTTCCTTGTCCCGATTAATCCAGTACTCAGCCCTGACGGCTCTGCTGACACAGTCTGACACTGTTTCAGGTGGGCTACTGCCGGCACTGACTTGTTTCGCGATATCTGTACGAAACATCCTCATCATCAGTCGCACCTTCTCCTCTTCATTCGGTACCAGTTTTGGACATAAGCGTGCCAGTTGCTCAAATCTTCTGATTGCGTCCAGAACTGTCATAGATCCCTGTCGGAAGTTTGTAAACTCGTCCTGTTGTACGGCAAGGACTTCTCTGTTGTAGTACATGGAACGGAACTCGTACTCAAAGTCTTGCCAGGACATAGCTGTAACGTCTCTCCGCATCTGTACAGTCATCCACCAATGTCTAGCATCCTTCTTGAGAGCGAAGGAGGCGCACAGTACCTTCTCCTGTTCTGTGAGCCTCATGAACTCCAAGATGACCCGGATATCAATGAGCCAATTATCGGCGGCCATTGGATCTGTAGGCCCCTCAAACTCGGGCGCCTTCATCCTTCTGAACCGTTCGTACAGCAGGTCTTCACGTATTGCTGGCGGATCTACTTGCATGGCAGCTGGTGCCATTGGAACATACGGAGGGACTTCCGGTTGAACATTGGGTACCTGAGGTACCACTGGGGGAACTGGCTGTGGAGCTTCTTGAACTGGGGGTGCTGGATTCATACGTTCTAACTGTTCGCGGAATCTAGCCATTTCTTGTTGTTGCTGCAGCATTTGCTGTTGCAGATTCGTCATAAGAGTCACTAGATCCGGCTGGGGCGGATCTGCGGCTGCGTTTCCTCTCGTTCGTACCATGCTTATATTCCTACTATCGGAAACAGGCATTATCATAAGCTAATAAACTTATCATACATATCATCACATTAGCATACATATCATATCATAACATAGCATAACATAATCATATCATCATACTTCATACATACTTAACATAACATATGACATCATAACATAACTTTCCATATATCCCGTGAACACACGGTCTCTTTTTGTACAATAAGCAAAAGTACATCATCATATCTTATATACCTCAAAATACATCATACTGTACATATTTACATATTTACGGACAGAACTTCGGATGGAAGTGTCTAACACTTTCTCATCCTACATATATGTACAACCTAATATCCGAATACATATACTATAATCGTCCTAACAAAAGAAAAACAAAACGCGAAATCGGCCCTAGTCTAACTAGTGTCGTCGAGGGTGCTCGCGGACGTGTCGGTATCGGAAAGAACTACTACGGGTGCAGGCGCGTCATCATCCGCTGGCTCGTCGGGATCGTCGAGGGGAAACTCCTCAGGATCATCCTCGTCATCCATATCATCCTCATCGTCACTCGAAATGTCGACAACGGGAGGGTCTTCCTGTTCCGGTGGATCTATCGGTACGACATCGTCATCAGAAGTGTTCTCCGCGTCCATCGGGTCCTCTGCCTCTTGGGCAGGCATCTCCGGTACTGGCTCCTCGGGTCCGACCTCGTACTGCGGATCCTCGGGCCCTACCTCATACTGCGGATCCTCATCTCCAGCGTCATCAGCAACGGGATCCTGGGCCTCATCTGCATGATCAGCGGCAGGTACGGTCTGGGCTATCACCTCTGCTGCCAGTATGTCATCAGTGAAGCTGCCAACGGTCATCTCACGGCGGGGTGATGGAACGGACTGTCTGATGTGTGTCGGTACTCCGTTCCGTAGGAGCATCAACGCCTGTAGCTCGGGCTCTGGTATATCCTGGGGAATGTATGGAAGCATTGCCTCCTGGAATCTCCAACAGTAGTGGACCATGGTCTCCCCTGGATAGGCGTGCCAATCCTGTGACATCATCTGATAGCGAGTAAGTCGCATGTCCTTATATATCGCAGGATCACGAATCGGCTCATCCGCTCCTCGTGCTGGAAGTGGACCATATCGGCTCACCACGGCTGCACGAAAGTGTGCCCAAGTACGGCTGGGTAGCTGCGGCTCTCCTAATGTAACCCACCATATCCTAGCATCACCAATCAGACATCGGCTGGCTAGGGTGACCTGTAAGTGCTCCTCGATGTGACACATCGTGAAGATCTGCTCCATGTCATGAAGCCATATACTGATCGATACTGATCGTCTGGTGCTATCGAAATACTGAGGCTGCGATCGGTAGAAAGAAACTACAGCATCCCGATCCCTTTTCGCTTGCGTCGTGTCCATGATACCGCGTCTATATCACGTAATATAACCATAAACACTATAGCATATAAACCATATAGCATGTAAGAAAGAAATCTAAACTTACTTGCAATGATGGAGGCGATGTCAGGTAACTGTGAATTCGTGTCGCAAGGGAACCGCTCTGATACCAAACCTTGTAACGCCCCACCTAGCGTAGGCCGTTACCTTACTTACTAACATACATTCATAATATAACTTAAACACATTGATTGAAAACACAGCGGAAAATTTTTTTTTTTTTTTTTTATAGCATTGTCAAAACACTATAAACATAAAGTAATACTGTTTTTGCGTACTAATATATTAATTACCAGTTAATATAAAATATTTCATAATTTACATAAAAACCACAAAACACGTAGCGATACCCATAATCCACTCATTCACAGTCCCTTGGCTCGCTACTCCACCTTGCATCTTTTTCAGATAGCTGGTTCCTTACCTACAGCATAAACTTAAAACCGTGAGCTAAAGCTCAGTAAGTACAACTCTTAAGCCGTAAAGAAAATATAGCATAAACAGGAAATACACATAGCAAGTATTGACCACGTTATGCTTTCTTATCTCTACTCATTATGGGCCCTTACCTCGTGTGTTCGTAACCGGCGCGCGACTATGAATTGGTTGGGGCGGCCAAACCTTATCCAACTCAATCCACAGTCCAACCCAACCTGGCGTGGGTGGTACGACACATCGCTTATTAACTTACTTATTCTTACTATAAGTGAACATACATTCAGTTGTCACCTTTTTAATTCTATTATTTATGCCCTAGCATAATAATCATATACATAACATAATTATATTGCATACATGTTAACTAACACATAGCACATAACACATCATAGACATCTAGTAATATATACTAGTAGCTTATGCTGTAGACGGTGTTGTACTTACCGTCTATCCGTGTGCTGCTTGTCTATTCCTCCTCGAGCTTTAATTGCAGAATCCCTCCTGCTCGATCGAAGAACGTACATGAGATTTCTAATCTAGTTCATGTGGGTTTTTCGGTGATATGTCCCCCCTAACATAAACCATGCATACATAAAGGGCGACTACCTTAGTAGTCTTATAGATCATACATCGTGACCTAAAAAGATACGTTGGATATCCACTTTATACACTTAGCCCATATCGAAACATGTCGGGTTAGATGAACATCAACCCTTGGGCTTTGATCAACAACTTATGGGTCAACCAAGGTTAACCCTTGTGATCTCTAACGTGAATCCCTATTCGGCTTACTTTAGGATTGTGGGATCTAAGTCCCGATAACTCGGGTATAATTTCCCGGTTATCATGCGTCTTAACATTGCTTTGAAAACCTTAACTTAGAAACCATTTTCTTTAAAAACTTTAACTTACCATTCCTACTTCATAAAAACACTTAGCTTTTAAAACTTTATCTTATCAACTTTTTCGTAAAAATTCGTAAATCTTGCCTTATAATTTCATAAAATATTTGGGGGTCGGAAACTGCTTTTGGGACAGTTTCCATGCTTGAAATAATGTGTTTAGTGTGAAAAACGTTTTTCCTAGTAAGGGTCTATAAAATCTTGCACAGAAATTCTTGGATTCCTGCGCAGTTTTGGCATTTCAGTTTATAGTTAAAAATCGCTTTTGAATTTGAAAATGTTTTCTTCACGAAAGTTCTAGCCCTCGAAGAGTTCTAAAACTTTCGTGTTTTGAGAAATTTCTGATTCTGTACCGATTGGTACCAGTTTTTAATCGAAAACGAGTTTAACTTTGAAAACCGAGTCTTACAGACCATCTACGGGTTTCCTTGTAAAAGAAGGCTGTTGGAGCCTTATTTTGGAAAACTGGCCGCGTTGGCCGCTAGGAAACAACCTAGTCTACAACTTTCGTGTTTTAACTTTTTGCCCATTCGGCCTCTAAAGGCCTGTAATCTGTGTTTTACCGAAACAGCTCCCTGGAACCCGAGAGCTAGTTTTGGTTCTTACATTTATTGTTACGTCCTAAATCGCGGGTTCTAACTCGACCGCCCACATCGGGAGATAATCAACAAACATGCAGCGCATTCTAACGTCCCTTAACCCTATCATACAGCCCATGTGATCTTTGCAACCCAAAAATCCGAACTCCTAATCCTAGGGTTGCATATCCACTAGCTTAGCATACATCACACCAATCATGCATTTTGGTTCATAAAAACATAACATACATGCATAAAACTACTTAACCTAATTTGGGGACATATTACCTATATCAAACCCTAACATGCCAATCTAACAATCAAGCACATAGCATAGATTATGAGCATAAAAATAAACCAAACCACACCTAGAATCAACCTAACCAAGCCTTAAGCACACAAGCACAACCAAGGCAGCAAACTTAGCACACATAGGAGCTTATGCTCTTACAAAAATTTTGCATAAAAATACACATAAATCACATGCTTAAAAACTCATTTAAACTTGTGAAAAAGCTTTTAAAATTTTACCTTCCAAGAAGTAGGTTCGGCTAGGGTTTGGAAGACCCGAAAAAAAAACTGCTTGCTCTAAGACTCCAAGGGTTCGGCTGCTCACTCCTCACGCACCAACCATCAAATTTTTGGCTCCCTTTTGGTCTCCTCTCCTTGCTCGGCTACTCAAGAAAGATTAGCCCCAAATCCGAATTTTTTTTCTCTCTTTTCTCACTCAAACCCGAGGGCTGCAGGGAGCATGAACCAAGCTCCACAACTTGCACCAAACTCACTCCTTTGGCTCACCAATCAAACCCGAACCTTAAGCCCTAATTTTTACCCCAAAATTTGGTTTTTCTCTTGTGTTTCCCCTGCTCCAAACCCACGGCAACAAGGGCTGCTTGGCTGCAGAAATTTTTTTCTTTTTCTTCCACTCGGTTTCCTAGCTACCCGAAGCAAGATTGCTTGGCTTGGACTTAGAAAATTTTCTGATCTCACTCTCCCTTCTCTCTCGGATTTTTGAGCTGAAAAACCTCAAGAGTTTGGCTGCAATTTTTGTTTAAAATGAATAGGAGACACTCCTATTTATAGGCCAAGAATGAACTCTCAAAAATCTCATTTTGACCCCTAAATTTTCAAATTTTTGGGCTTGTGGCATGCTAGGTGGCCGGAGGTGGTGAGAGTGCAAGACAACTCATGGTGAGTTGGCATAGGCTAGGTGTCCTCTTGTGATTGGTCCAACACATCTCACATAGAATAAAATATAATTTCTTTGTGAGATATCTTAAAATTTAGGGCTTGTTTGGATAAAAATCTTTGAAACTTTGATTGTAAAAATTTAAATTCCAATACTGTAATAATTATTTTACAGTTTGGATTTTTCATAATTACAGTCAAAAAAATCGGATTGAAGATCTTTTCTCAAATCTTTCTGCCTCGTGACTTACTGTGGCGTGCTTGATTTTTCTAAGGTGGTTTTAGTTTCTAACAGTCATAAAAATTAGTTCCTGCATTATTTTTCATAAAACGCAGATCTTAAAATTCCTCTGTCATAATTTCGACCATTTTGGTCCAACTTTGACTTTTCGGTCAACAGTTGACTTTTTCGGTCAAAATTTTGACTTTTGTGGAATTGAGTCGATTTCACTCCTTATTGTTCAAAAAGGCTATTTGCTTCTTTGAACAGTCATTTTTGAGTTTTATTAAGCTATAAAAACTCATAACACACATTAGAGCTCTGAAACAAGCTTTTTCATGAAATTGTATGTACTATTTACATTCAATTCATTACAGAAGCTAGTTACATGAAAAACTAGATCTCACAGGTAGGTTGTTTACCTACAGCATAAACTTAAAACAATGAGCTTCCACTCAGTAAGTACAACTCCTATTCCACGACACATAACCTAATATACATCTTATTCCTGACATAGCAATTCATTTCATTACATAACACATCATTGCATATAGCGTGCATGAACCAATTATGTTCATATTATGCTTTCTTATTTCATCATTTCTTATCTTACTTAGGGGCCCTTAACATAAGTGTTCGTACCCGGCGCACAACTATGGAGTGGTTGGGGCGGCCAGTCCAAGTCCAACTTATTCCATAGTCCAACCCGACCTTGGACGAATGGTACGACACAGGCGACTTGTCGCCAGGCAACTTGTTGCCTTTTCTTATTTTTCAAGTGTCATTCTTGAACTTGTCATTCTTATTAGAATTTGTGTGCACATCGATGCCACCTATTCTTACTTCATAATCATATTATATTCTTAACTTAACATGCATTTCGTTCTTAACATACTCCATAGCATAAGCATATCACAGCATCCATCGTAACATATAGCACATAGTACGTAACACATCAATCCTAACTAGGTAAGTATACAACTAATAGCCTATGCTGTAGGTGACATTGTACTTATCTTGTCTATGTCTGATGTTAAGCTGCTCTGCTTCGGGGTTCAGCTGCAAGGTACTTCTGCTTAATCGAAAGATGTAGGTATGGTCTCTAATCTATGACCATAATATGTTGGTTCTTAACCAACATTCATGCAATGCTTTGATTATATGTCCCCTAAAATATAAATCATAAACTATCTTATGTGTGGTTACATTAAGTAACCTTATCCACTTGGGTTACAATAATAGCCCTATTGAACTCATACCATGGCCTAGTAGGTTACGTTGGATAACCTTCCATGCTAATCCCATATGCAGACGTATAGGGTTAGGTCATCACCTAATCTTGGGCTTATAACTTAACTTAATCCATACTAGGTTAACCAATATTAACCTCTAAGGTTACTAAAGTCAACCCCCCCTCAGGTCAACTTTGGGCTTTGGGGTTAAGCCCGGTAACTCGGGTATAATTCCCCGGTCACCATCCGTCTTTGCTTGATTTTATAAACTTAGCTTAAAAATTCCCTTTTCTTTATCTTTGAAAAAGTTTTAGCACTTAAGCTCAAATCTTCCTTAATTTCTCATAAAATTCTTGGTTCTTGGAATCTAGTTTTATAAAATGGTTGAAGGTTGAAAACTGCCTTTGGAACAGTTTTTGTAGTTAAAACAGTGCTTTTTAGAAGGAAAAACAGTTTTTCTTAGTTGGCTCTAGAAAATCCTGTGCAGGAATTTCTTGCTCCCTGCACAGTTTTCAGAAATCAGTTTTATTTAAAAATCCGAATTGAATTAGAAAATGTTGTCTTCACAAAAGTTTTAGCTCTCGAAGAATTCTAAAACTTTTGTGTTTTAAGAAAAATCCAGTTCTGCCTATATCTTTGTCAGTTTTCGTTTGAATCTCGCTAGTCTTGTAAACTAGGTCTGGGCAGACCAGTCTCGGTTTTCTGTAAAAATGGAGGCCATTGGAGCCTTATTTTGGGAAACGGTCCACGCTGACCCCTAGGAAAAACCCTGTTCTATAACTTTCGTGTTTTACATTTCACCCAGTTCTGTAATGCCCCCAAATTCACGTAGGGCTAATTACACAAACTTGGGTCGCTACCTCACTTGCTTAACTTAAACCTTACCCAATTTTTAGAGTAAAATTTTTTTTCTTTTTGAAATCGTAACTTGAAAACATTGCACAGGTAAAACTTAAAACCTTACATTTAAACTCAAAACTTATTTTCATTCATAAAAACTTAACCTCTTAATATGTGCTCACTCGAGTACCGAGCTTTTACCCCTTAGGGAAGCTACCATGCTTAAACATAACATAAATCGTGGACCAGACCCGACCTAATGCGGATCGGTACAACAAGAGGCAACTCGTTGCCATATCTACTGAAACTGAAACTGTACCATACATACTTAAAACATAATGTAAACACATTTTTCATTTCAACCATATTTTGGAAGCGGTGTCCATTCCCACGTTTCACAGTCCGCAGCGCCATCTCTCCACAGCTTTGCATCAGGTATTGCTGATAGGTAGCTTACCTACAGCATGAACGTAAGTAGTGAGCTAAAAAGCTCAGTAAGCACAATATTCAATCCGCATGCAATGAAAATGCAAGCATACGTATGAACCAATTATGATTTCTTATTAATCAGATTATGGTTCCCTACTTAATTATCTCTATACCATGTGTGCACGTACTGAGGTACATAACCATGGAGTGGTTGAAGGCCGTCCATCCGATCCAACTCAAACCATGAAACAAAACGTTTAACATGGAGTAGTGGAGACAGCCCGTCCAATTCAAGTCAAACCATGGAACATACCGTTTGAACTTACCACGGAGGCAAGCCAGTTCAACATAACAATCCTTACCTAACTTATCTCATGTCTTTAGAACTTGTTCTTACCATATAGTTCATTATCAGTGAGCATGCTTCGTGATGCCATGATATCGAACATAAAACATAACTTACTACACCTTAACATAAACATGACATACTGCATCTTAATATAAACATGACATACTGCATCCTAACATGAAACATGGACATACTGCATCTTAAAATGGAATATGGACATACTGCATCTTAACATAGCATCATGTCATATCTCATTAAAACATAGACATACTGCATCATAACATAAACATACTACTTCTTAACATAACACATAACATACTACTTCATAACATCACATCATAAATCATGAAATGCCATTCATGATTTCTTAAAAACAACTTATGCAACAAACATGTGTTCATGCTGTAGGCAGAGTTGTACTTACCTTCCGTCCTACGCTCTTGATTTATTGTCCCAACTAATGCTGTTCCTCTCCCGGGTACAGCTGCAGGTTCTGCCTGCTCGATAAAGGACATGCTCTAATTTAAACTTGTGAAATGCTGGTGACTTAACCAACATGCTTATCCTACATGGTCTTGGTTGTATGTCACTTAGTGCAAAAACGTCTAACTTGGTTACATTGGATAACCTTGTATACTAAGCCCATAACATACCATTAGGGTTAGATCATCTTCCAACCCTGGCTTCATCCTTAATCCACAAATTATCGGGTTAAATCCATTAACCCTTTAGCTTAGCTTAATCGGTGTCCTTTAGGGTTACATTGGATAACCCCACAAGATAAACTAAATCAATGTTACTAGTCAACCAAAGTCAACTAGGGTTAACTCCGGTCAACTACGGTCAACCCTCCCCTATGGGTCAACCTTTGGGCCTCGGGCTTGACCCGGTAACTTGGGTATAACTCTCGGTTACCAAACGTAAATTAATCGCTTGCTATACTCTAGCTTGAAAAATTCATTTTCCTTAACTTGGAAAATTTAGGGAAATTAATCCCAAAACTCTTTTTACTTACTTGTAAAAATTCTTCACTTAAATCATAAAAATCCAAACTCTTGGATTAATGCTTTATAAAATCATTTGGGGTTGAAAACTGTCCTTGGAACAGTTTTCCATAATCAAAACAGTAGTTTGAAGAAGAAAAACAGTTTTCTAGAAACATTTGTAAAACTAGTGGTGCAGGAATTTTCGGATTCCCTGCGCACCCTTTGTAAAACGATCCCAGTTTAAAAATTGGTTCATAATCTGAAAAAGTTTTCTTCATGAAAGTTATAGCTCTCAAAAAATGCTAAAACTTTTGTGTTTTACAAAAATTCCAGTTTGGTCTAGATTCGTCCCAGTTTTTGTTTGAAACTGGCTGACCCCGAAAAGCTAAGTGAAAACTAGGTCTGGGGATCAGCCATGGGTTTTGGGGAAAACGGAGGCCATTGGAGCCTCATTTCGAGAATCCGTCCACGTGATCCCTTAGAAAAAGTCGTTCTGGACAACTTTCATGTTTTACGTTTTTCCCAATTCGGCCTCTAAAGGCCTCAAATTTTACTTTTCCAAAAACTGGGCAGATTTGATCCGAATCTGCCAGTTTTTGTGCTTATTCGGTTTTACGCGTCCTACTTCGCGGAACTAACTCAACCGATTACGCGGGAGCCTAAGTAACCAACATGCAGCGGTATCTAACGTCCCACATGAATCAACTCGTGATTCTAACGCAGCCATGCAACCCAAACCAAATCTGAACTAGCCTAAGGTTGCATGAACTAGAACTTGCATCACCATACATTGAACCATTCATGAAAAATCATAGCTAGCTCTAACCATCTAGCAAACCAGCCATAACCGGCTGCACACACTCAGGGAACATACCAACCAATAAGCCATGCAATCCTAGCATGCAAACAAGCACAAATTTCATGCACACAAAGCATAAACAAAGCATAGCTAAACCACCTTTAGCAAACACCCTAATCAAGCACTACACCTAGTCTAGGGCATTAACCATAAAACTTAAGCTTATGCTCTTACAAACCATGCTTGGAAATACACTTAAATTTCCACATTAAAGCTTAAACCAAAAGCTTAAGATTATAGGGTTTACCTCTAGAGTTTGGAAGTTGGTTTACTAGCTTGGATCCAAACTTCCATTGCTTCCCCTTTGGCTGCCAACAAATCCGGATTTCTCCTCCAAATGGGGTTCCGATTTTTCAGCCGTGCACATACAAACATACACATAAATATCCCATCTAACTTGCATGGAAAAATACTAGAGTTTGAGGGAGTTTTACTTTAGCTAACCCTAAGGATGGGTTAGGGTATGCAAACCGAAAATCCTCCCTCCCTTGGCTCATCCTTTCCTCTCGGCTTTGCTCTCCAAATAGCACCAAAATTTTTCACCTCCCTTGGTGATAATTTCAGCCCAAACCCGAGCACTCTCCATATCCAAAATCCTTAAATTTTTTCCTTTTCTTTCTCTTGCTCACTCATGGCCGAAACACACATACCTAGAGCACCAAAAATTCATTTGGTTTCTTGATTGGTGATTTCTCACCTACTCGGCCACTCAGCATTTTTTTTCCACTGAAATTTCTCCCATTTTATTCTTACTCTAACCCACTGTGAGATCTAGTTTTTCATGTAACTAGCTTTTGTAATGAATTGAATGTAAATAGTACATGCAATTTCATGAAAAAGCTTAGTTCAGAGCTCTAATGTGTGTTATGAGTTTTTATAGCTTAATAAAACTCAAAAATGACTGTTCGAAGAAGCAAATAGCCTTTTTGAACAAAAAGAAGTGAAATCTACTCGATTCTACAAAAGTCAAAATTTTGACCGAAAAAGTCAACTGTTGACCGAAAAGTCAAAGTTTGACCAAAATGGTCAAAATTGTGACGGAGGAATTTTAAGATCTGCGTTTTATGAAAAATAATGCAGGAACTAATTTTTATGACTGTTAGAAACTAAAACCACCTTAGAAAAATCAAGCACGCCACATTAGGTCATGAGGCAGAAGGATTTGAGAAAATATCTTCGATCCGATTTTTTTTGACTATAAATATGAAAAATCCAAACTGTAAAATAATAATTACAGTATTGGAATTTAAATTTTTATAATCAAAGTTTCAAGGTTTTTCATTAAATAAAACCCTAAATTTTAAGATATCTTGAAAGAAAAATATTATTTTATTCTATGAGAGGTGTGTTGGACCAATAGCAAGAGGACATGTGGACTATGCCAACTCACTATGAGTTGTCTTGCACTTCCACAAGCTCCGGCCACCTAGCATGCATAAAGTCCAAAATTTTGAAAATTTTGGGGTCAAAATGAGATTTTTGAGAGTTCTCTCTTGGCCTATAAATAGAAGTGTTTTCTATTCATTTTAATCAAAAAATGCAGCCAACCTCTTGCTCATTTTCAGCTCAAAAAGCCGAGAGAAAAGGGAGAGAGTGATCAGAAAATTTTTCAAGCCAACTCCATCTAGCTTGCTTCAGGTAGTCTAGGAACCGAGTGGAAGAAAGAAGAAAATTTTCTGTAGCCTCTAGCAGCCCTTGCCGTGGGTTTGGTGCAGGGGAAACCCAAGAGGAAAAACCAAATTTTGAGGGAAAAATTAGGGTTAGAGATTCGGGTTTGTCTAGTGAGCAAAAGAGTGAGATTTGATCAAAGTTTTGGAGCTTGGTTCATGCTCCAAGCAGCCACGGGTTGGTGATCAGAAAAGAGGGAAAAAAATTTCAGATTTGGGGCTAACCTTCCTTGAGTGACCGAGCAAGGAGAGGAGACCACAAGGGAGCCAAAAATTTGATTTTTGGTGCACATAGGGTGAGCAGCCGAACCCTTAGAGCTTAGTGGTGCAACCAGAATTTTTTCGGGTACCTCAAACCCTAAGCCGAAATCCACTTCTTGTGAGGTAAAATTTTTAAAAGCTTTTTTATCAAGTTTAAATGAGTTTTAAGCTTGTGATTTATGTGTATTTTATGCAAAAATTTTTGTAAGAGCATAAGCTCCTATGTATGTTTATTTGCTGCCTTAGATGTGCATGTGTGCTTAGTGCTTGATTAGGTAGATTCTAGGCGTGGTTTGGTTTAATTTCATGCTCATAAATTATGCTATGTGATTGGTTTGCTAGAATGGCATGTTAGGGTTTTGAATTAGGTAATATGTCCCCAAATTAGGTCAAGTAGAATTATGCATGTATGTGATGTTTTTTATGAACCAAATGCATGAGATATGTGATGTATGCTAAGCTAGAGGTTATGCAACCCTAGGATAGTGAGTTCGGAAATTTTGGGTTGCAAGATCACATGGGCAGTATGGTAGGGTTAAGGGATGTTAGATGCGCTGCATGCATGTTGACTATCTCCCGATGTGGGCGGTCGAGTTAGAACCCGCGACTTAGGACGTAAAAATAAATGTAAGAATCAAAACTGGCTCTCGGGTTCCAAGGAGCAGTTTCGGTAAAACGTGGATTACAGGCCTTTAGAGGCCGAATGGGCAAAAACTTAAAACACGAAAGTTGTAGACTAGGATGTTTCCTAGCGGCCAAGCGGCCAGTTTTCCAAAATAAGGCTCCAACAGCCTTCTTTTTCAAGAAAACCCGTAGATGGTCTGTGAGACTCGGATTTCAAAGTTAACCTCATTTTCGATTAAAAACTGGTACCAATCGGTACAGAATCAGAAATTTTACAAAACACAAAAGTTTTAGAACTCTTCGAGGGCTAGAGCTTTCGTGAAGGAAACTTTTTCAAATTCAAATGGGATTTTTAACTATAAACTGAAATGTCAAAACTGCGCAGGAATCAAAGAATTTCTGTGCAAGATTTTATAGAACCACTCTAGGAAAAACGTTTTTCGAACTAAACACGATATTTCAAGTATGGAAACTGTCCCAAAAGCAGTTTCCGACCCCTAAATATTTTATGAAATTATAGGCCGAGGTTTACGAATTTTTACGAAAGAAGTTAACAAGATAAGTTTTAAAAAGCTAAGTCTTTTATGAAAAAGGGATTTTTAAGTTAGAGTTTTTAAAGCAAATGGATTCTAAGTTAAGTTTTCAAAGAAACGTTAAGACGCATGATAACTGGGGAATTATACCCGAGTTATCGGGATTTGATCCCAAAACCCTAATGTAAGCCGAATAGGGATTCACGTTAGTAATCACAAGGGTTAACCTTGGTTAACCTATAAGTAAGTGATTTAAGCCCAAGGGTTAGTGTTGATCTAACCCAACATGTTTGTATATGGGCTAAGTGTATAAAAAGGATATCCAACGTATCTTTTTAGGTCATGATTTATGATCCATAAGACTACTAAGGTAGTCACCCGCTATGTATGCATGGTTTTATTTTTAGGGGGACATATCACCGAAAACCCACATGAGTTAGATTAAGAATCTCATGTACGTCCTTCGATCGAGCAGGAGGAATTCTGCAGTTGAAGCTCGAAGAGGAGTAGCCAAGCGACACACGGATAGACGGTAAGTACAACACCGTCTACAGCATAAGCTATTAGTATATATTACTAGATTTCCATGATGTGTTCTGTGCTATGTGTTAGATAACATATATGCAATAATAAATATGTTAAGTATATGCTTATTATGCTAAGGTAAGAAACAATAGAATTAAAAAGGTGACAACGGAATGTATGTTCACTAATAATAAGAATAAGTAAGCGTTGTGTCGTACCACCCGCGCCAGGTCGGGTTGGACTGTGGATTGAGTTAGATATGGTTTGGCCGCCCCAACCGATCCATAGTCGCGCGCCGGATACGAACACACGAGGTAAGGGCCCATAATGAATAAGAATAAGAAAGCATAACGTGGTCAATGCATGCTCTGTGTATGTTATGTCTATGTCTATGTTATATTTTCTTTACGGCTTAAGAGTTGTACTTACTGAGCTTTAGCTCACTGTTTAAGTTTATGCTGTAGGTAAGGAACCAGCTATTTGAAAATGATGCAAGATGGAGTAGCGAGCCAAGGCACTGTGAATGAGTGGATAATGGGTATCGCTACGTGTTTTGTGATTTTATGTAAATTATGAAATATTTTATATTAACTGGTAATTAATATACCCGTACGCAAAACAGTATTATTATATGTATATAGTGTTTTGTGAATGCTATAAAAAAAAAAAAATTTCCGCTGTGTTTTTCAATCAATGAAATTAAGTTTTATATTATGAATGTATGTGAACAAGTACGGTAGCGGCCTACGCTAGGTGGGTCGTTACACCCACAGCCATAACCCAGAAAAATGGCCCCAAATTTCCAGATTTTTCCCTTGGTCTCTAGCTTAAAACTCGAGTGTCTCCTAGACTAACCTCCCTTGGATTTTCAACTTTTTCTCTTATCTTTTTCTTGATTTCTCTTGCTCGGATTTTTGGGAGAGTATTTGGCCAGAGGTTGGCTGATTTTCTGGAATTTTCCAGCACCAAAATCAGCCCATATGCATGGATATTTATAGGCACATGAAACTTTGTAAAAACTAGATTTTGACCCCAAAATTTTTAACATATTAATCCTTGTTCCACAAGGTGGCCGGCCATTACTTGGAGAGCAAGGCTAGGATGACATCATGGCTTACATCATCGTTTACCTCATTGCTTACCTCATCAAATTTCCAAAATTTACACTTTTGTCTCAAAAGATAAAATTCGTGCAAAAATGCCCCCTAGGTGGCCGGTTGCTTCCTTGGTGAACAAGCCAAGCTTATCTCATCATGATGACATCATCTTGATGACATCATATGCTTACATCATCAATTTTTTAAAATTTACACTTTGACCCCAAAAGTGAAAATTCTTGCATTTATGCCCCTTAGGTGTCACTTGACCGGTCCTTTGCTTGCTTTCCGAGCAAATGACATCATCTTGATGACATCATGTGATTACCTCATGCTTACATCACATATTTTCCAAAATTACATTTTTGCCCCCAAAAATAAAATATTTGCATTTTCACCCCCATAGGTGGCCGGCCCTTACTTGTCTTGCAAGGCAAGTCATTGCCGCATTGTGACATCATCTTGATGACATCACTATGCTTACATCGTCAAATTTGCAAAATTTACACTTTTACCCCAAAAGTGAAAATTTTGACATTTTTGCCCCTGCATGTGACCGGCCCCAATGGGTTACTTGGTGACCAAGTTTTCCATATTTTTATGTCCTTTTGCCCTTGACCTTAACTAGGTGTGCTTGATTTTCTAGGGTGGTTTTAAAGCCTATTTGAGCTGTCACGCCCATACTGACATATTTTACAGTATTTTCTCATACTGCATCATACAATACTGTCAAGTCAACCCGTTGACCACTCTTGGTCAAACTTTGACTTTCTTGGTCAAATTTGACTTTTTCGGTCAAATTTTGACTTTTCTGAAATTACATCCTTTTTCGTCCTTTTCGACTTGAAAGGGCGTTTTCTAACCTTAAAAACCTATTTTGAGTCTTATCGAGCCATAAGATCTCCTAAAAGTATGAAAAACTCTTAACCGAGTTTTTCCGTAAATATCTCAACATATACACATAATTCCTTCGAAGAGTAAATGATAACATGAAATTTCTAGGTATTACAGGTTCGGCCTTTAAAGGCCTTAAATTTTCACTTTCCCGAAACTGGCCGGTTTCGAATCCGAATTGGCAGTTTCGGTTATTAAGTCCGGTTTACGTCCTAATTCATAGATTCTATCTCGACCGACCACTTCGGGAGCTTACATAATAATCATGCAGCGTTTCTATCATCCCATACATTCAAACATGCTAACCCAACGTACCCATGCAGCCCTCAAAACCGACTGCCCTAGTCCTTGGCTGCATGGTTTTCTAGCTTACATACACATAATCTGTAATACCTGACTTTTTCTATGTTACTATTTCCTTTTTAAAGGAATTAAATGCATACCGTATCGGCATTTATGAAAAAGTTCGCTTTAGAACTCTATTCGGTGTTATGAGCTCTTATAGCTTTATAAGACTCAAATATGCTTGTTTTGGTTGAAAAATGGTCTTTTCGGATGAAAAGAGATGAAATTTATATCATTCTAGGAAAGTCAAAGGGTTGATCAAAAAAGTCAACTTTGACTCGGAAAAGTCAAAGTTTGACCAAAATGGTCAAAACCCTCACTGTATAATTTTGTGAGATGCAGTATAGGAAAAATACTGCGAAAACTCATTTTTTCGGATAAGATGACGTAAATGAGAACTAAAACCACTATAGAAAAATCAAGCACGCAAAATTGGGGTACAGGGCAAAAGGGTTCGAAAAAATAAAGAAAAAAATTTTCAGCCCGATTTTTCATAGATAAAATTTTTATGACAGTATAAAATATTAATACTATGTGTTAGTACAACACAGTATCAAATTTATCTGTGTTAAGTTTAAACTATACTGTTTATTGGAAAAAGGAGACAAACAAACCTTTTTATTTATGACATCATCACTTTTTGGAGAACAAATCTTCACAAGACATGTGTCTTGTTCTAGAGTTATCTTGCTTGTTTCCCACTCAAAAACAGCCGGCCACCCTAGGGTCTTTTGTGCAAAATTTCAAAAATTTTGGGGGTCAAAATGCAAACTTTTTGTGTTCCACATTGCCTATAAATAGGGCTGCCCTCCACCCATTTTAAATCAGAAAATGCAGCCCTATTATGCCCATTTTTCTTCATGAAAACCGAGAGTGAGAGGAGAGAAAGAAATCAGAAAAATTTCTTGAGCTAAGCTTAGGGGAGAGTTCGGTTTGTGTGAGGAAGCAAAAGGGAAGTTAGAAAAAAATTTTCCAGCCACTGTGTAGGGCTGTAGCCGTGGGCTGAGCGCAGGGGAGAGACAGAAAAAAAATCTGGATGTGAGGGAAAACTTGAGGGACAAGTTTGGGTGTGATTTTACCAACCGAAAATAGGATTTAAGGAAGTTTTGGAGCCCTTTTCTTCCCTTCAGGCAGCCACGGGTTTGTGCAGTGAAACAGGGAAAAATTTTCAGATTTTGGGTCCAATTTAGGTGTTCTGGCCGTGCATTAGAGGGAGACACATTTGAGGACCAAAACAGCCAAGTTTGGTGTCCATTTGGTGAGCTAAAACCGATTGTGGGAGCCTAGAGTCAAGGGTGAGAATTGGTTCAAGTCCTTAAGCCAAACCCTACCCATTTCAAGGTAAATTTTTCAAAAAGCTTTAATCTTATTTCAATCAAGTTTTTAAGTGGAGATTTAAATGTATTTGTTTAAGCAAATGTTTGTAAGAGCATAAGCTTACCTATTTATTTTCATGCCCTTAAGTGCTTGATTAGTTCCTTTAGGGTGGTTTGGTTTATTTATGTCATTAATATGCTTATGCTTGATTGATATGCTAAGATTGCATGCTAGAATCTTTATATGAGGTTACATGTCCCCTATAGCATGATCAAGCATGTGAATGTATGATTTGAATTTATTTTGGTATGTAATGGAATGTATGGAATGAATGGTGTTATGCTAGACCATGCAACCCTAGGTTAGGGTTCGGTGTCTATAGACTGCATGAACGTGTTGAGTTTGTATGTTGGGACATGCAAGATGTTAGAAACGCTGCATGATTTGTCATTAAGCTCCCGATGTGATCGGTTGAGGTAGAAACCGCAAATTAGGACGTAAACCTATTCTAGTAAGCAAGGCTGTCAGTTCGGGTTCCAAACTGGTCAGTCTCAGGAAACTGGTAATTGCAGGCCTTTAGAGGCCGAATGTGTGATACCTAGAATTTCATGTTGCCATTTTCCTTCTAAAAGAGGAATTATGAGCATATGTTGAGATGTTTACGGAAAAACTCAGTTAAGAGTTTTTCACACGTTTTACGAAGTCTTATGGCTCAATAAGACTCAGAATAGATTTTTAAGAATAGAAAACGCCCTTTCAGGTCGAAAAGGATGAATTAGGACGCAGTTTCGAAAAAGTCAAAGTTTGACCGAAAAAGTCAACTTTGACCAAGAAAGTCAAAGTTTGACTAAGAGTGGTCAACGGTTGACTCGACAGTGAAAAATGATGCAGTATGAGAAAATACCGCAAAATATGTCAGTATGGGCGGGATAGCCCAAGTAGACAGTAGAAACACCCTAGAAATCAAGCATCCCTAGCATTAGTTAAGGTCAAGAATGAAATTTTCAGTCAAGAAGTCACCCAAAAGGACCGGTCAAAGTCAAAGGGAAAAAATGTCAAAATTTTCACTTTTGGAGCAAAAGTGTAAATTTTGGAAATTATGTGAAGTAAGTTAAGTGATGTCGATAGATGATGTCAAAATGAGGCAATGACTTGCCTAACAAGCAGAAATAAGGACCGGCCACTTTTGGGGGTGAAATTGAAAGGATTTTTGTCTTTCGGGGCAAAAATGTAATTTTAGAAAATATGTGATTCAAGTATGAGAAAATCACATAAAATCATGAAAAGAATGATATTTGTTTAAAAAGCAAGCATTATGGCCAATTATGAAGTTTAAGGGCATAAATACAAAAATTTTCACTTTTGGGGCAAAAGTGTAAATTTTAAAAATTTGACGATATGAGCATATGAAGTCACCGAGATGACAACATCATAAAATAAGATGGGTGTGTTGATTTGTAGGACAATCGGACACCTAGAGAGCATTTTTGCAAGAATTTCCATTTTTGGGGGCAAAAATGTAATTTTAGAAAATTGTGAGGTAAGCCATGAGCTAAGCAAAGTGACATCAGCCATGACATCACCCATGCTAGCTGTTGCTGAGCATGAAACAGCCGGCCACCTTGGGGAGAAAGCAAGGAAAAGTGGAAAATTTAGGGTCAAAATGCAATTTTCAAGAGTTGAAAAATGCCTATAAATAGACCCATTTGGACAGATTTTTGTGCAGAAAATATTGAAAAAAAGCAGCCAAATTATGGCCAAATTTCTCCAGAAAAATCCGTGAGCCAAAGGGGAGAGAAAAGGCAAGCCAAAAGTTGGAAAAATCTCATGTGATCCACCATGGGAGTGCTCGGTTTTGAGCATGGAGCAAGGAGGGAAAATCTGGAAATTTTTCCAGATTTTCTGAACAGAAACCGTGGGTTAGTGAGGAAGAAATGAGAGAAAAATTTTCAGGCCAATCCAAGGTGTGGCCGTGTGTGATGGAGAAGAGAAACCAACCCTAGAAGCCAAGTGATTTTGTGCCTTGGTGGGAGATGGGTTTCGGCCAAGAAGGAGCAAAATTTTCATGGGTCTTGGGGGCAGCCAAGGGCTCGGCTTGGGCTGCAAGGATTCACCAAGGATGGTGAAAATTTTTGGTGCAATTTGGGAGCCAAAACCGAGAGCAAGTGTGTAGCCAAGGAGGAAGGGTTTTCGGATCCATGGACCCTAACCAAGCCAAGGGTAAGTCAAGGTAAATCCTTGAATTTTAAGTTAAATTTCCATGCAAGATTTGATGGATTATTTATGTATATGTTGTATATGTGCATGGCTGAAATTGGAACCCATTTAGTGGGAGTAATTCGGCTGCAAAAGGCAGCCAAGAGGAAGCTAGGAGGTTCGGCTCCCTTAGGTGAACCAACTTCCGGATTTCAAGAGGTAAAGCCCTAACCCTAAAGCTTTTGGTTCAAGCTTTAAATTGGGAAATTTATGATGTATTTCAAGCAAGATTGTAAGGGCTTAAGCTCAATTAATTTTGGTTAATGCTTAGCTAGGGGTGTGATGCTTGATTAGGGTGTATGGTTAGTAGTTTAGCTATGCATGATTTATGTTTGTTGTGCTATGTTTTATGCTTGCATGAGTGCTTGGTTTGCATGACAATTTGGTTAGTATGGTCCCTGCCCTAGGTGCAGCCGTGTGTGGCATGAATGCTAGGGTGTTAGACTTAGCTTTGGTATGGTTTGTATGATTTAATTTTATGTGATGCAACCTTAGAACACATGCAAACCTAAGTTTTAGTAGTTCCGGATTTGGTTTGCATGGCCACGAGGGGATGACATGTCAACACATGTGGGACGTTAGTTAACGTGCATGTTGTTCATTTAGGCTCCCGAGTGATCGGTTGAGTTAGTTTCCGAAGTAGGAGACGTAAAATCAAAGTAAACACGAAGCTAGTAGGTTCGGACTAAGTCTACCCAGTTTTCGTAAACAAAAAATAACAGGCCCTTAGAGGCCGAATTTGGGAAAACATAAAACACGAAAGTTGTCCAGAACAACTTTTCCTAGGGGACAGCGCGGGTCGTTTTCCAAAATAAGGCTCCAATGGCCTTCAAAAATGCTAAAACCCGTGGCTAAATCTTTTACGTCCCCAGACCCAGTTTCAGGGGTCATCCGGTTTCAACTAAAAAATGGTATGAATCTAGGCCGAATTAGGAGTTTTGTAAAACATGAAAGTTTTAGTATTTTTCGAGAGCTAGAACTTCGAGAGCTAGAACTTTCGTGAAGAAAACTTTTTCGGATTACGCACCGATTTTAAAACGAAAATTGTTTTATGAAGGGTGCTCAAGGAATCCGAAATTCCTGCACCACAAGTTTTACAAGTATTGTTAGAAAAATGGTTTTTCAACCTTAAACGAGTATTTTGACTCGGAAAATCGTTCCAAGGACGGTTTTCAACCTAAAATGATTTTACGAAGCATAAATCCATGAGTTTGGATTTTATGAATTAAGTTAAGAATTTTTACACGACAAGTGAAATTTTGGGATTATTTCCCTAAGTGTTTTCCAAGCAAGGAAAATGATTTTTCAAGCAAGTTTATAGCTAACGTTTAGTTCACGAATGGTAATCGGGAATTATGCCCGAGTTACCGAGTCAAGCCCGAGACCCAAGAGGTTGACCATACAGGGTTGACCATAGTTGACCGTAGTTGACCAAAGTTGACCATGGTTGACTTTTGGATTGACTAATAGTATGGAGTTAGTTTATCCTTACGGGTTATCCAAAGTAACCCTAAAGGATACCGTTTAAGCTCAACTAAAGGGTTGTCAGATATGACCCGATAGTTTCAGATTAAGATAAGCAACCCTTAGAGGTTTAGTTTTGGCTTGGCACGCCAGGTTACCGTTGGTAACCAAGTTAGACGCTTTGCACATAAGGGACATACAATCAAGATCATGTAAACATGTTGGTTAGTTACCAGCATTTTCACGAGTTTAAGTAGATCATGTCCTATGTCAAGCAGGCAGAACCTGCAGCTGTACCAGGAGTGGAACAGCATTAGAAGGGACAGTTAAGCAAAAGCATAGGACGGAAGGTAAGTACAATTCCGCCTACAGCATGAACACATGTTTATTTGCATATGATGTGTTTAAGAAATCATGAATGGGATTTCATGATTTATGATGTTCAGTAATGCAGTATGTTTATGTGTTAAGTCATGCAGTATGTTTCATGATAAGTATGCAGTATGTTATATGTTATGTTATGCAGTAAGTATGCCATGTAAGTTCATGTTAAGTCATGTAGTATGTTTCATGTTAAGCTATGCAGTATGTATGTTAAGTTATGTACTAAGTTCATGTTATGCAGTATGTTTATGTTATGTCAAGCATGCAGTATGTTATGCAAGTTCATGTTCAGTATGTCATCCACGTTAATTGATGAGTTAGTATGTATAGCATGTTATGTTTTATGTTAGATTTGTGGCATCACGAAACATGTCCACTAAAAATAAGTCACATGGTAAGCAAGAGTAAGTCAAGTAAGACATGTTGTGTGGTACTAGCTTGCTTTCGTGGTAAGTTTAAACGGCATGTTCCATGTTTTGACTTGATATGGAAGGACTGCCTCCACTACTCCATGTTAAACTGTGTGTTTCATGGTTTAAGTTGGTTTGGTCGGACTACCTTCAATCTCTACATGGTTACGTATCTAAGTACATACACACGTGTTATAGTAGTAAGATAAGATCAGTAAAGAGACCATAATTGATTTTATAATAAATCATAATTGGTTCACGTTTTCGTGCATCTAGTTGCATGCGGATAAGATGTTGTGCTTACTGAGCTTTTTAGCTCATTACTTACGTTCATGCTGTAGGTAAGCTACCTATCGGCGATACATGATACAAGCTGTGGAGAGATGGCGTTGCGGACTGTGAAACGTGGGTATGGACTGCTACGGGGTTTCCGAAATGCGTTTAAAATGAAAATGTGTTTTCATTATGTTTCAGCATGTATGTTTCAGTTTTCAGTTTTTAGCAGTTATGGCAAGCAAGTTGCCACGTGTTGCACCGGTCCGTATTAGGTCGGGGCCGGTCCACGATTCAGATTATGTATGTATATATGGAGCTTTCCTCATAGGTGAACGCTCAGTACTCGAGTGAGTACATTTTAAAGAGATAAAGTTTTATAAAAGAAAAGCAGTTTTGAGTTATGTTTTAATTGAGTTTAAAGTTTATGATTTCCGCAATAAAAGTTTTCTAGGAACGATTTTTAGAAAAGAAGAAAAAAAAAATTTACTCTAGAAATTGGGTAACTTTATTTTCAATCAAGCAAGTAAGTAGTAATGTGACGAACCCAACCCCAGGTTCGCGTGGTCAGACACCGCGTGGATTTGGTGGCAATAAGTGGGGTCGTGACAAGAGGTGGTATCAGAGCAAAGGGTTTTCGTTTTAGAGCGAAAATGTGACGCCCCGAACCACACACCTGACACCCACGCGGGGCCGACCGCGTGGATGCGGGGCGCCGGAACTGTCACCTTCATACATAACTTACTTTACCTTGAAAATGCGGAATAAATTTTTTTTTTTAAACTTCTTTTTTTTTTTCGACTTACTTTTTTTTTTATTGAAACTTCTTTTGAACATCGTTTTAAAACTTTCTTTGAACTTCATAATTTGGATTTCATTTTAAAAACTTGACTTGAAACCCATACACTAAAATTGTGCATCGTACTTTGAAAATTTCATGCATACATAACATAACTTGACTTTTAACATACATGAAAACTTCATAACTTTAAACATAATGCGGAAATTATTGCGTAGTGGTATCCCACACTGCCCTTCACTCGCTGCGTCATCTCCAAGCCCACCAAGTAAAGCTACAAGCTTTTTATCTCAACCTGCAGTATGGAATATATCTGATGAGCTGACGCTCAGCAAGTACAAACTTAAATCTCACAAAACATTTAAACATCTTGAAAACATACTTCATCATAAAACATATGCATGAACCATTTATGTTCATTTATGCATTTCCTTTTAACTTATACTTATCTTTCTTATGGGCCCCATAGTGTACGTACCCTTAACATATAACGCGCCTCCAGATATAGTTAGATGGGGTTGCAAGTCCCTAACTGCTCCAGGAAACATAAGTGATTACATCCTCTTACATAAACGAGAGGGCGAATCCATAATTTTAACATAAAAATCCTCCACCTTGGCGGAAGTTGGTACGACACTTTACTTGTGTATTTTTACCAAGTGGCTTATCATTAGTGAGCATACTTTATGATGTCACTATATCATACATACTTAACATTTCGTTCATAAAACATAGCATGGCATCTTTAAAACAAGACATCTTTAACATATGGCATCTTGAAAACATCTTCAAAACATGACATCTTTAAAGCATTTTAACATATCTTGAAACATAGCATATTTGAACATACATATTATCTTTTCTATACCACAGGTGAGGTTTCTACTTACCTTAGGTCTTACGCTCTTGACCCATCATTCCTCGCGATATCTCAACAGGTTCATAATCCTGTTTCAAAGGAGGTATAAGATAAGGTTAACTTATCTTACCATAATCGCGACATATGATGTTGGTATCCTAACCAACATCTATGAGCAATCCTAGATGTGTGTGTTGTATGTCCCCTCTAATATCTCTTGTAAACCTGATGGTTACTTTCTTCTTTTTGGGCTTATACTTTACTTTTCTTGGTTCATAATCCATTGGGTTATTATCTCTTCAATAACCCTAGGTCTTAGCCCATTTCATTAATCTTGGTATACTTTAGGGTTATATTAGGTAACCCTAAAGTCAACTCTTGGTCAACATGTGGTCAACCAAGGTCAACCCCCTTTGGGTCTAACGTTGGGCTATGGGCTTAGCCCAGTAACTCGGATATAATTCCGGTTACCGTTCGTAGTCGGCTTGATTACCCATTTTTACCTTAAAACTCCATTTCATTATTTTTGGAAAACATTATATAGTTATCTTCCAAAAATCTCATTAATTTGCTTGTTAAAAGCTCTTACTTCATTACTCTTGAAAATACTTGTCTAAAATCATCACTTTTTTTACTTCTTGGAAAAATGTGGAATTTCAATTCTAAACTCTTAAAAATCCCACTCTCTTCTTGAAAAATCTCATTTTCCTTTAACTTATGGAAAATCTCATTTTTCTCTTTAACTTGAGAGCTTTGGGTGAATAATCCCAAAAACTCTTAAAATTCATTTTCTTAAAACGGGACTTCATGAAATCATTACGGACTGAAAATTGTGATTGGAACGATTTTCGTAGTCAAAATAACATTTTAGAGACACTTTACATTTTCTAGAAAACGTTTTTGTAAACTAAAGTGCTGGAAATTCTCGGATTCCCTGAGCACTCTTCGTAAAACCAACCCAGATTAAAAATCGGCTCATAATCTGAAAAACTTGTCTTCACGAAAGTTGTAGCTATCGAAAAATGCTAAAACTTTCGTGTTTTGCACAAAACCCAGTTCTGGCTAGATCAGTACCAGTTTTTATTTGAAAACGGGTTAACTCTGAAAAACTGGGTGGAGAACGTCCTAGGGTTCAGCCACGGGTTTTCATAAAAATGAAGGCCTTTGGAGCCTTATTTTAAGATTATGTTCACATTGCTTTTTAGTAAAAGTTGTTCCGAACAACTTTCATGTTTTAACTTTTAGCCCGTTCTGTAACGACCCACCTAGCGTAGGCCGCTACCGTACTTATTAACATATATTCATAGAATATAACTTACTTACTTAGCTTGTAAAACACAGCGGAAATTTTTTTTTTTTTTATAGTACATAAAACTATGTACATAGACTTAAAGTATTGTTTCTGTGCATAAACATATTAACTATTAATTATCATAAAACGTTTCTTGTCTCTTATAATTATATACCGCAAAACGCGTAGCGGTTCCATCTCCCACGATTCACAGTGCTTGAACTCGCTATTCCCCATTGCACCAATATCAGCTAGCAGGTTGCTTACCTACAGCACAAATTTAAAACAGTGAGCTAAAGCCCAGTAAGTACAACTCTTAAGCCGTAATTAAACAATAATATAGCTTATATCATATAACATTTAAATCATAACATAACCATAGCATAACACTTAGCATAACATATAGTACATAGCATACTTAGCATAACACATAGTACATAGTATACATATAACATAACATATTGCATATCATATAACATACAACATGCATAGACCATATTATGCTTTCTTATTTTCCTTATTCTTACTTCTTATGGCCCTTAGTCTGCGTGTTCGTATCCGGCGCGCGACTATGGATTGTCTGGGGCGGCCAAACCAATTCCAGTTCAATCCATAGTCCAACCCGACCTGGTGCGGGTGGTACGACACGGTGCTTGTTTTCTTACTTAAACTTGTTTATAGGTGAACATACATTTCTGATGTCATTTTCCTAACTTGAATTCTTGCTTATCTTATCTTAGCATATAACCATGTACTTAACATATTTCATATACATGTTACTTAGCATATAGCACCGAGCACTTCATCGACTCTAATAATATAACACTATTAGCTTGTGCTGTAGACGGTGTTGTACTTACCGTCTTTACGTCAGTTGCTTGGCGGTTCTCTTCCGAGTTCAGTTGCAGGACTCCTCCTGCTTGATTAAAGGACGTACATCAGACTTCCAGTCTATCTTCATAGTATGTTGGTAACTAACCAACATTCATGCGGGTTTTCGGCTATATGTCCCCCTAAACGTGAAGCCATTTATAATCCAAAGGGTTACGTTGAAAATCTTGTCGTATACTAGGCCACGTATAAACGTATCGGGTTAGGTCAAGCACCTACCCTTGGGCTTGTATTTACTTTTAGGTTAACCAAGGTCAACCTTTTTGATAGCTAGAGTCAAGCCTCTCCGGGTCAACTTTGGGCCTTGAGGCTAAGCCCGGTAACTCGGGTACTAAGTTCCGGCTACCTTCCATTCTACATTTTTCTTTGAAAAGCTTAGTTTAAAATTCATTTTCTTTAAAACTTTACTTTAAAACCTCATTTTCATAAAAAGACTTAGCTTTTAAACTTAAATCTCATAACTTGCTTCTTAAAAATTCGTGTATCTTGGCTCATATTTATATAAAACGTTTAAGGGTCGGAAATTGCTTTTGGGACAGTTTCCATGTAACGCCCCACCTAGCGTAGGCCGTTACCCTTGCGTACATACATTCATTCATACATAAACTTACTTACTTACTTACTTAGCTTGGAAAAACACAGCGGATTTTTTTTTTTTTTTTTTTTTTTTTTACACAAAACTATGTACATTACTTACAATACTGTTCTGTATATAATATACTAATTATCATTTATAAAAAGTATCTTGTTTTATATAAGTGTATACCACACAAAACGCGTAGTAGCTCTATATACCACGATTTTACATTGCTTGACCCGCTACTCCCCATAGCAGCAATATCAGCTGACAGGCGACTTACCTACAGCACAAACTTAAAACAATGAGCTTGAGGCCCAGTAAGTACAACTCCTAGGCCGTAAAACAAATAACAACAATAAAGCATTAAAACACACAGTAACATAACCTAACATAACATAATATACTACTTAACATAACATACATACATACATACATAGCATACATACATAACATACATACATACATAGCATACATACATGACATACATACATACATACATAACATAGCATACATACATAGCATACATAACATATAGCACATAGCATGCATAGACCATCTTATGCTTTATTATTTTTCTTTATATCTTATGGGCCCTTAATCTACGTGTTCGAATCCGGCGCGCGACTAATGAATTGTCTGGGGCGGCCAAACCAATCCAGATCAATCCACAGTCCGACCCGACCTGATGCGGGTGGATCGACACGGTCCTTATTTTCTTACTTGATCTTATTTACGTGTGAACAAACACTTCTTATGTCATGTTTCTACTTAGCTTCTTACTTATCTTTTCTTAGCATATACCTACACACTTAGCATTTTTCATGTTGCATTCATGAATACATAGCACATCACACAAAGCACATCATCGAGTCTAATAGTCTAATCCTATTAGCTTGTGCTGTAGACGGTGTTGTACTTACCGTCTATACTTAGTTGTTACGCAGATCCTTGTCCCGTTTCTGCTGCAGAATTCCTCCTGCTCGATTGAAAGTTGAATATCAGACTTCAAGTCCATCTCGATTGTATGTTGGTACTAGCCAACATTCATGCGGGTTTTCGGCTATATGTCCCCCTAACGTAAAGCCTCTTGTAACCCATAGGGTTACGTTTGAAAAACTTTTCCGTATACTTAGCCCTTTTATAAAAACATTGGGTTAGGTCGACCACCTACCCTTGGGCTTGCCTAAGAACTTGTTATCTTGTGGGTCAACCGAAGTCAACCATTTACGAGTGCTAAAGTCAACCCTGTCGGGTCAACTCTGGGCTTTGGGGCGAAGCCCGGTAGCTCGGGGGCTGAATCCCGGCTACCCTACGTTCTACATTTTCCTTTTGAAAACTTAGCTTAAAAATTCATTTCTTTGAAAACTTATACTTAAAACCCTTTTCATAACACTTAGCTTAAATTTCATAACTTTCTTCGTAAAAATTTCGTGAACTCTGGCCTATATTTTCATAAAATGGTCGAGGGTCGGAAACTGCTTTTGGGACAGTTTCCGTGCTTAAAATAACGTTTTATGTTCGAAAATAAATTTTTCTAGTTGGTTCTACAAAATTCGTGCACAGGACTTTGTTGAGTCCTGCACTGTTTTCAGATTTGGGGTTATAGTTAAAAATCCATTTTGAGTTTGAAAATACTTTCTTCACGAAAGTTCTAGCCCTCGAAGAGTTCTAAAACTTTCGTGTTTTACACTTTTTCTGATTCCTTACCATTTGATGGCAGTTTTAAATCAAAGCCGAGCTTAACATAAAAACTGGGTCTTCTGACCCACCTACGGTTTTTCGTATAAAAGTAGGCCTTTGGAGCCTTATTTTGGCAAAGTGCCCGCGTAACCCCCTAGGAAACAGCCTAGTCTACAACTTTCGTGTTTTACGTTTTGGCCAATTCGGCCTCTATCAGCCAACTGGGACGTTTTCCCGAGACTGCTCCCAGGGAACCCGAGAGGCAGTTTCGGTTTTTAGGTTCATTGATTACGGCCTAAGTCGATGGTTCTAGCTCGACCGCCCACTGCGGGAGTTAGGTTCAATTCATGCAGCGCGTCTAGCGTTCTCTCACGGCTAGCTAAGCCAACTCACGTGCTCGTGCAACCCGTCAACCGAGCCTAAATTGCCTAGGGGCTGCACGGTCTACTAACCAAGCATGCAACAACATTTTTCTAGCAACCTAGCATCATAAAACCGAGCCAATCAAGCATCATCAAATCTGACCTAAATGGGGACATAAAGCCTCAATCAACCCTAGCATGCTTTCTAGCACAAATAAGCATAAAACCGAGCACACACACCATGCACAAACCAAGCCAAACACTCGGCTTGGCTCACCACACCACACACGGCCACAAGCAACCATAGAGCAGAAAAATAAACCACTCATGGGCTTAAGCCCTTACAACTTTTTGGCACACAAAACACATAAATCAAAGCTTTAAAAATCAATTTAAAACTTGAGAAAACGTTTTAGGGTTTACCTCAAATTTGTTGTGGATTTTCGGCCCTAGGACTTGGACAAACCGAATTGTCCCTAGGCTGCCCCCTTGGTTCACCTAGCTCACGGCTGGTCCTTGTGGTGCACCAACACCAAAATTTTTGGTCCCCTTGGTTGGTTCCTTGCTCCCCTCGGCCACACAAGAAGCAATGGCCCAAACTGAAAAATTTTTCTCCCTTTCTTCCTCACAAACCCGAGGCTGCACTAGAGGCTAAATCAAGCCTCAAAATTCACTCTAAGTCACTCTCTTGGTCTCCTAGACTACCCGAACCTTTTGGCTTAGATTTTCCCCCAAAATTTCAGCCTCTCACCCACGGTTTCCCCTGCACCAAACCCTCGGCAAGGCTGCTCTTGGCTGGCCAGAAATTTTCTCTTCTCTCCCTCTCGGTTTCTAGCCTACCCGAAGCAAGATGGTTGGAGTTGGCTTACAAGAAAAATTTCTGAACTTGGTCTCTCTCTCTCTCGGTTTTCTTGCTGAAAAATTGCAAGAATCTAGTTGTGTTTTTCAATTAAAATGAATAGGGAGATGGAGGGCTATTTATAGAGCTCTTGAACAACTTTTGGAAATCATATTTTCCTCCCCCAAATTTCCGAAATTTGGACTTGTAGGGGGACATGTGGCCGGCCATGAAGGGAGGTGGGAGACACCTAAGGGTGAGTTGTCTTGGGACACATGTCAAGAGCTAATTGGGCCACCACATCATGAGGATAAGAACAAAGAGTTGTTCTAGACTTTCTTGAACCAAAACTGTGTATTTGGACTGAAAATCTTGAAACGTCGAGTTCAAAAATTTAAATTTCAATACTGTAAATATTATTTTACAGTTTTTGAATTTTTGACATGCCGTCGGGAATTCGGGTCGAAAAATCTTTTTCTCGTTTTCTCAAACCCTTTTTGCCCAATGAGCTTAGAAAAATCGCCGGATTTGAAAAACGAATAACCGAAGTCTCATTTTCTTTATCTGTTAATAAAAATGAGTTTCGGCAATCTTTTTCGTGAAAAACTGATCTTAAAATTCATAAATCTCAATTCCGACCATTTTGGTCAAACGTTGACTTTTCGGGTCAACGGTTGACTTTTCGGTCAAAATTTTAACTTTTCATAAAATGATCAGTTTTCACTTCTTATCGTCCAAAAAATCAGTTTTAAGCTTTTTAAGGCTATAAAAACCCACAAAACACATCTGAAAGTTCTGGACTGAACTTTACTCATAAAATCTCATAACCACACATGTATTAATTCTCTACAAGAATTAGCAACATGGAAACCAGATATTACAATCTACCCTCCTTAAAAATTTTCGTCCTCGAAAATTGAGACAACTTGGGGTAGTCAGTCCACAAAATCCATCGTGATTTGCTCCTATCTTACTTCCGAAGCTCGATCTTTTGCAATTTCCCTCCTGGAAGTCGATGTTCGGCCTTAACTTTCTAACAAGTTAGGCATTTTGACGCGTATTCTGCTACCTGCTTCTTCATTCTATCTGATTTCTGATGTCGGATACGCTGATTCTTCCCTTAAAATGGAGTATACCGTCATCCGAAGTCTTAACTTCTGCGCCTTCTGCAGTCGATCCTAGCGTTATATTCCCCTAGATCACATCGAAATCGTGAAATTTGATTACGATGAGATCTACAATTAATTCTCTGCCATATCTCATAATGGGAACATTTTGGATCCGGAGATTGGAACACAAAATTTCACCGTATGGTAGAGAAGCATTGAAAGGTTGCTACACTACTAATACTACCTCCTAACTTCTAAGCAAAATCTAGGGATATAAACGAATGCGTCGCGTCGGAAACAAATAAGGCGATGACATGGTAAGTGGTGATAGAAATCTAACCTGTCACTCCGTGTGACGTCCCTGCTTCCGCATCCCCCGGAGTGTAGGCATAGATTCGGGTAGAGGGTTCTGGCGCTTCTATTCTGCCTTGTATTGCTGGTCCCTCCAGCCTAGCCTGTACCGCATGTATTTGTCTCTGGTTGGCATTGCGGTTTTGATACTGCGGCTGCTGGTTCTGATACTGCGGCTGCTGGTTCTGATATTGAGGTTGGGGGTATCTGGTTGTTCTGAGGGCAGTCTTAGCAAAGTGTCCCTCTTTCCACAATTGTAGCAAGCATTAGATCCTTTTCTGCAAATTCCAGGGTGCTTCTTCCCACAAGTGTCACAAGTGGGATAGGTAACATTGTTACCATCATTTCCCCGGTTATTCTTCTTCTGTTGATCCTGGCCGTTGAAATTTCCTTTCCTCTTATTCTTCCCAAATTGCTTGGATCCTTGGCCAGATTTGCTTGCTTGACCCTCCGTGTTAGCTTCCTCACTTTGTCGAGGTTGATTTGTCTTGCCAGCAGCTTTTTCCTCTTTTCGGGATTTGAAGATCTGAGCTCTCGCCTCTTTGTCCCGATTTATCCAATACTCGGCTCTAACCGCCCTGCTCACACATTCAGACACAGTCTCTGGCGGGCTGTTGCCGGTGCTGACTAGTTTCGCTATGTCTGTGCGAAACATCTCATCATCAACCGGACTTTCTTCTTCTTCGTTCGGTACCAGTTTAGGGCATAGACGCTAGCTGCTCGAATCTTCTTACTGCGTCCATTACTGACAATGATCCCTGCGTGAAGTTTGAATTCATCCTGCTGTACTGCAAGGACTTCTCTATTGTAGTACATGTCCGGAATTCATGACAAAGTCCTGCCAGGTCATAGCCATCACATCTCCGGCGCTTCAACCGTAGTCCACCAGTGCCTTGCATCCTTCTTCAGCGCAAAGGAGGCACATAAAACTTTCTCTTGCTCCGTAAGCCTCATGAAATTCAGAATGACCTGAATATCAATAGCCAATTATCTGCGGCAATCGGGTCGGTAGATCCTCGAACTCAGGAGCCTTCATGCGTCTGAAGCGCTCGTATAACATGTCTTCCCGAACTGCTGGTGGATTTGCCGGTATGGCAGCTGGTGCCACTGGAACTTCGGCCGGTGGAGGCGCTACTGGCTGGGCCTCTTGTTGAACATTTACATTTGGTACCGGAGGTACCACTGGCTGTGCTGGCGGCGCTGGCTGTGGCGCAGCTTGAACTTGCGGAGCTTGATTCATCCGCTCCAACTGCTCTCTAAACCTTGCCATCTCTTGTTGCTGCTCTTGCAGCTGTCGTTGTATATCATCATTAGTGATCATATCCGGCTGTGGCGGATCTTCTGGTGCATCGGCAGACGTATTACCTCTCGTACGAACCATCTTTATAATCCTAATATAGGAAAAAGAAATATTAACAATATTCTTTCTTCCCATAACAATCTCAACATATCATCTTATCATGCATTACATGACATCACATAAACATACGTTTCATAGCATAGCATATACATACATACTTAATACAGCATAATATACATACTTAACATATCATAACATACATACTTAACTTATCATAACATCATAACATATCTTATCATAACATAAACTTATCATATATCCCGTGATTCGCACGGTCCTTTTTATACAAAAACAAGGGTACATATCATAACTAAAGTACATACTGTACAAAATACTTACTGTCGTATATACAACATAATATACATATTTTTACATTAAAACGGACAGAGTTTCGGATGGAAGTGGCTACCACTTGCCATCCTACATATATATAAACAAAATAACCGAATACAAAAACTATACAAACGGTCCTAGCAAAAGATACTACGAAATCGACCTAATCTACTCGATGTCGTCGAGGGTGCTGACCGAGGTGTCGGAGTCGGAAAGTACTATCACCGGGTCAGGTGCATCCTCGTCGAGAAACTCGTCCGGATCATCCCACTCCTCGTAGGCAGCCTCTTCGTCATACATCTCGTCCTCGTCATCGCTCGAAAGAACGATGACTGGTGGATCCTGCTGCTCTGGCGGCTCAATTGGTACGACATCATCGGCATCAGAAGCCTGGGCCTCAGGTATATGCTCAGCAGCTGGCTCAGCCTGAGCCTTCTCCTCGGCCTCTATAATGTCGTCGAAGAAACTCCCAACAGTCATCTGGTTGTTTGGCATAGGGACGAAATGCTGGATATGCTGAGGGATACCTCTCCTCATGAGCAACAATGCCTGCATCTCAGCATCGGGCATCTCTGGTGGAATGTGAGGGAGCATCATCTCTTGGAACCTCCAACAGTAGTGGCTCATCGCTTCCCCTGGATACGCGTGCCAATCCTGGAACAGTATCTGATATTGAGCCTGTCTCATGTCTCCGTAGATCACTGGGTCGCGAACTGGCGCTCCGAGTCCTCTCGCGGGTAGTGGTCCATATCTGGTCATCACTACTGAACAAAAATGTGCCCACGTGCGTCTCAGCAACTGTGGCTCCCCGAGAGTAACCCACCACAATCTAACATCGCCAATCATACATCTACTGGCGAGCGTAACCTGAAGGTGCTCCTCGATATGACATATAGCGAAGGTCTGCTCCATATCGCGTAGCCATGGCCTGACCGACATCGATCGTCGAGTGTTGTCGAAGTATGCTGGTCGTGAACGGTAGAAAGCTACCACCGCGTCTCGATCCCTCTTCACTTGCTGTGGATCCATGCTGTCGCGTCTACTCCATACAACATAATCGTAAACCATAAAGCACATAAATAAAACAATACATACATAATTAAATCTAAACTTACTTGCAATGGTGGAGGCGATGTCAGGCAATTGTAAAATCGTGTCGCGAGGAAACCGCTCTGATACCAACTCTTGTAACGCCCCACCTAGCGTAGGCCGTTACCCTTGCGTACATACATTCATTCATACATAAACTTACTTACTTACTTACTTAGCTTGGAAAACACAGCGGATTTTTTTTTTTTTTTTTAGTACACAAAACTATGTACATAACTTAAAATACTGTTTCTGTACATAATATACTAATTATTATTTATAAAAAGTATCTTGTTTTATATAAGTGTATACCACACAAAATGCGTAGCGGCTCCATATACCACGATTTTACATTGCTTGACCCGCTACTCCCCACCGCATCATCATCAGCTGACAGGCGACTTACCTACAGCACAAACTTAAAACAATGAGCTTGAGGCCCAGTAAGTACAACTCCTAGGCCGTAAAACAAATAACAACAATAAAGCATTAAAACACACAAACATAACCTAACATAACATAACATACTACTTAACATAACATACATACATACATACATAGCATACATACATAACATACATACATACATAGCATACATACATACATACATACATACATACATAACATACATACATACATAGCATACATACATATACACATAGCATGCATAGACATCTTATGCTTTATTATTTTCTTTATATTTATGGGCCCTTAATCTACGTGTTCGAATCCGGCGCGCGACTAATGAATTGTCTGGGGCGGCCAAACCAATCCAGATCAATCCACAGTCCGACCCGACCTGATGCGGGTGGATCGACACGGTCCTTATTTTCTTACTTGATCTTATTTACGTGTGAACAAACACTTCTTATGTCATGTTTCTACTTAGCTTCTTGCTTATCTTTTCTTAGCATATACCTACACACTTAGCATTTTTCATGTTGCATTCATGAATACATAGCACATCACACAAAGCACATCATCGAGTCTAATAGTCTAATCCTATTAGCTTGTGCTGTAGACGGTGTTGTACTTACCGTCTATACTTAGTTGTTACGCAGATCCTTGTCCCCTTCGCTGCAGAACTCCTCCTGCTCGATTGAAAGTCGTACGTCAGACTTCAAGTCCATCTCTATTGTATGTTGGTACTAACCAACATTCATGCGGGTTTTCGGCTATATGTCCCCCTAACGTAAAGCCTCTTGTAACCCATAGGGTTACGTTTGAAAAACTTTTCCGTATACTTAGCCCTTTTATTAAAAACATTGGGTTAGGTCGACACCTACCCTTGGGCTTGCTAAAACTTGTTATCTTGTTGGTCAACCGAAGTCAACCATTTAGTGAGCTAAAGTCAACCCTGTCGGGTCAACTCTGGGCTTTGGGGCGAAGCCCGGTAACTCGGGGCTGAATCCCGGCTACCTACGTTCTACATTTTCTTTGAAAACTTAGCTTAAAAATCTCTTTCTTTGAAAACTTATACTTAAAACCCTTTTCATAACACTTAGCTTAAATTTCATAACTTTCTTCTTAAAATTTCGTGAATCCTGGCCTATATTTTCATAAAATGGTCGAGGGTCGGAAACTGCTTTTGGGACAGTTTCCGTGCTTAAAATAACGTTTTATGTTCGAAAATAAATTTTCCTAAGTTGGTTCTACAAAATTCGTGCACAGGACTTTGTTGAGTCCTGCACCGTTTTCAGATTTTAGGTTATAGTTAAAAATCCATTTTGAGTTTGAAAAACTTTCTTCACGAAAGTTCTAGCCCTCGAAGAGTTCTAAAACTTTCGTGTTTTACACTTTTTCTAATTCCTTACCATTTGATGGCAGTTTTAAATCAAAGCCGAGCTTAACATAAAAACTGGGTCTTCTGACCCACCTACGGTTTTTCGTGTAAAAGTAGGCCTTTGGAGCCTTATTTTGGCAAAGTGCCCGAGCTACCCCCTAGGAAACAGCCTAGTCTACAACTTTCGTGTTTTACATTTTGGCCAATTCGGCCTCTATCAGCCAACTGGGACGTTTTCCCGAGACTGCTCCCAGGGAACCCGAGAGGCAGTTTCGGTTTTTAGGTTCATTGATTACGGCCTAAGTCGATGGTTCTAGCTCGACCGCCCACTGCGGGAGTTAGGTTCAATTCATGCAGCGCGTCTAGCGTTCTCTCACGGCTAACTAAGCCAACTCACGTGCTCGTGCAACCCGTCAACCGAGCCTAAATTGCCTAGGGCTGCACGGTTCCACTAACCAAGCATGCAACAACATTTTTCTAGCAACCTAGCATCATAAATCCGAGCCAATCAAGCATCATCAAATCTGACCTAAATGGGGACATAAAGCCTCAATCAACCCTAGCATGCTTTCTAGCACAAATAAGCATAAAACCGAGCACACACACCATGCACAAACCAAGCCAAACACTCGGCTTGGCTCACCACACCACACACGGCCACAAGCAACCATAGAGCAGAAAAATAAACCACTCATGGGCTTAAGCCCTTACAACTTTTTGGCACACAAAACACATAAATCAAAGCTTTAAAAATCAATTTAAAACTTGAGAAAACGTTTTAGGGTTTACCTCAAATTTGTTGTGGATTTCGGCCCTAGGTTTGACAAACCGAATTGTCCTAGGCTGCCCCCTTGGTTCACCTAGCTCACGGCTGGTCCTGTGGTGCACCAACACCAAAATTTTTGGTCCCCTTGGTTGGTTCCTTGCTCCCCTCGGCCACACAAGAAGCAATGGCCCAAACTGAAAAATTTTTCTCCCTTTCTTCCTCACAAACCCGAGGCTGCACTAGAGGCTAAATCAAGCCTCAAAATTCACTCTAAGTCACTCTCTTGGTCTCCTAGACTACCCGAACCTTTTGGCTTAGATTTTCCCCCAAAATTTCAGCCTCTCACCCACGGTTTCCCCTGCACCAAACCTCGGCAAGGCTGCTCTTGGCTGGCCAGAAATTTCTCTTTCTCTCCCTCTCGGTTTCTAGCCTACCCGAAGCAAGATGGTTGGAGTTGCTACAAAAATTTCTGAACTTGGTCTCTCTCTCTCTCGGTTTTCTTGCTGAAAAATTGCAAGAATCTAGTTGTGTTTTTCAATAAAATGAATAGGGAGATGGAGGGCTATTTATAGAGCTCTTGAACAACTTTTGAAATCATATTTTCCTCCCCCAAATTCCGAAATTTGGACTTGTAGACATGTGCTTGCCGGCCATGAAGGGAGGTGGAGAACACCTAAGGGTGAGTTGTCTTGGGACACATGTCAAGAGCTAATTGGGCCACCACACATGAGGATAAGAACAAAGAGTTGTTCTAGACTTTCTTGAACCAAACTGTTTTGACTGAAAATCTTGAAACGTCGAGTTCAAAAATTTAAATTTCAATACTGTAAATATTATTTTACAGTTTTTGAATTTTTGACATGCCGTCGGAAAATCGGGTCGAAAAATCTTTTTCTCGTTTTCTCAAACCCTTTTTGCCCTATGAGCTTAGAAAAATCGCCGGATTTGAAAAACGAATAACCGAAGTCTCATTTTCTTTATCTGTTAATAAAAATGAGTTTCGGCAATCTTTTTCGTGAAAAACTGATCTTAAAATTCATAATTCTCAATTTCGACCATTTTGGTCAAACGTTGACTTTTCGGGTCAACGGTTGACTTTTCGGTCAAAATTTTAACTTTTCATAAAAT